>JABUQX010109577.1:0-5000 GCA_015478945.1 Trachelipus rathkii
ACACTTAGAGTAATCAACAATATCGAGCACAAAATCACACGCACGATGAGCAGTCGGCATAAACCAAGAGAAAAAATGACGTGAAGAAATCTAGCACCTCACTAATCCGCTGGAGACTTTATTACAATAGAGAGGGGGGGGGGTGGACTGGCAAAGGCGCTTTTACCGTTTACGACACCTTCCCTTTTCGTGTCTTCTTTCCTTTTTCGAGTACAGACCAGGTCTACAACATAGAAATAATAAATTATGTTCTATTTTTTTCAGCTGGTGTGGTCTGGAAGAAGACACGGAAGGAGTGTTCGCGAAAGGTAACGCCTTCTCCACCCCCCCCTCCTCCTCTTTAATATCTCACTTATTATAAGTTGCTAATTTTTTCTTCATTTTTCTTTTTTACCCTCTTCGTTATATTTAATGTGGTTTTTATACTTTGAATATATATATACTAGTAATAATATATATAGTAGTAATATTATACTATATTATTATATATATAATAATATATAGTATTATATAGTAGTACTAGTATAATTATTATATATATATATATATATATATTGTATATATACTATATATATATAATATATATATATATATATATATATATTATATTATATAAGCTATTACATATAATAGTATATATATACTACTATATATATGTATATATAGATATATAGATATACTTATATATACAATATATATATATATATATATATATATATTACTATATATATATATACTATTATACTATTTCTATATTAGTATATATATATAAGTAATATATATAATTATACATAAATAATTATATCATTATCAGAGAGAGAGAGAGAGAGAGCGACGGCCGGACGAAGAAACGAAAGACGAGACCTGGAAGACCCTGAGAGGAGAGCAAGGAGAATGAAGGAACTAGTCATAGAGTGTATAGGTAGTCGAAGATATGAAGGAAAGAAAGTCATTTAAGGTTTTGTGATGATTTAAACTTCGAGTAACTGGTTCAAGAAGCACGAGAGAGGAGATAGAGAGAGAGCATGAGAGATGAGAGAGAGGTAGACGACGAGAGGAGCAGAGCAGCGGGGGAGACGAGAGAGAGAGAGAGACGACCGAGAGAGACAGAGAGAGGAGAGAGAGACCGATATATTTTTTTATCTATTTCTTATAATGTTTATTTTTATTTTTTTTTTTTTTTTTTTTTTTTTGCGTAAAATTCTAAAACCAAAAGGCAAGGAATATAAATAAAAATTACTTTCCTTCCGCAATTTTCAAAAATAAAAAATCGCAATAAAAACACACTAAATAAATAAATAAAAAATAAGATAAGCGCATGAATAATCAAAAATTAGCAAAGAAGAATTCAAATTAAGCATACATTCTACATGAATTTAGAAAGCACTCAAAATAATTGCTTTTTCTTTTAATCCTTTTGTCTTGTTTTCTTTCCTTTTTTATTTTTTTATTTTTTCAGATATTTTATAATTTTCTTTTCTTTTTTTTTTTCTTTTTACTAAACGAAAATTTTCATCCATCTACTTTAATAACTACGATATACTTTACTTTAATTATAATTAGCATTTAGTTTTTAAGGGTACTATAGTCATATATATATACCCTATATATCATATATATATATATATGCCTTACCACCTACTACCCTACTATACGTATCATAATATCACTACTACGACTATATATACGATACTATATACTAGTACAGCCTATAATATATACAGCTAATATATCTCTAACTATATATATTGCAAACAACGGATGAAAGGTTAGATGCTGACTACCTGATACGCGCACGTTTATTCAAGCATACGAGACCATACACTGTATACTATTATCTTGGCATGACAACACTCCCCTAAAACCCTGAGGCACTACTCAGGCTATATTCATACTCATAAATAGTATTATCATACTATATTATATATATATATATTATATATATATATATATACTATAGTATATACTATACTACTAATACTACCATATAAGTATATACTTAAGTATCATATACTATATATTATACTATATATTATAGTATATATATGATATATATAGTATATATAGTATATATACTATTACTTAATGATATATATATATATATATATAGATATATCATCTATATATATATATATAGTATAGTATAATATATATATACTAGTATATATATAGTATATATATATATATATTATATATACCGTACTATATATATATTATACATATATATATATACATATGCGTATATATATCATCATTATATATAGTACTATATACATATATATATATCATACGTACGTTCGTTATATCATACATGTATAATATTATATATTATATATTAGTCAGTATATATACTATATATATATAGATAGTATATATATATATATAATATATATATATATATATATTATATATATAATATATAGTATACTATATATATAAAGTAAAGGTATGTATACATTATAAAGATAAATGCCATTATTGTCATAACATTATTGGTGGGCGTATATTATATATATAGTATATATATATTATATATAATATATAGCATATATACAATCAAATGTATATTATAATTTATATATATATCATATAGTATCATATATATATATAAAGCTAAAGTCCTTACTTGTGCCCCCACACAGATATGTATAAATTTATTGCGTGGTGTATATATCTTATATATTATATATTATATATATATATATATATATACTATTATATATATATATTACTAATATATATATAGTATATATATTATATTATATATATATATATATTTATTATATATATATCTATATAGTATTATATACACTCCAAAGATTACTATATTATATATTATATATATCATATAGTAATATACTTATTATATAGTTATATATACTATATATATATATATTATATTATATATATATTCATATCATAGGGTATATTATTTATATTATATACTATATATTATATAATTAGAGTATATATATATATAGAAAGAGGCTTCTAATAAGTTAGTAAAGCATATCAGCGCCTTCAGTATCTTTGAAAGAAAATGACAAAATCAGGCTTTCTAGTTGGATAAGTTTGGTAAAACTTTTTTTGGTAAATAAATGATGTTTTGTTATTTTTATTATTATTATTATTATTATTATTATTATTATTATCTTATGTATTATTATTATATTATTCTTCATTATTATTATTATTTATTATTATTATTATTATTATTATGGTAATATATATAGTTATATTTCATTATTATTATTATTCATTTGACTATTATTATTACTTATTATTATTATCTAGGAATAATAATACATTATTGTTATTATTATTATTATTATTATTATTATTATTATTATTATTATTATTATTATTATTATTATTATTATTATTATTATTATTATTATTATTATTGTTATTGTTATTGTTATTGTTATTAGTTATATTACTTATTATTATTGATTAATTATTATATATTATTATCTATTCACTTATATTATTATTTATTCATTATTATTCTATATTAACTATTTATATTATTCATTATTTTATTTTATTATTATATTATATTATTATTATTATTCATTTAGTAGTAGTAGTAGTAGTAGTAGTAGTAGTAGTAGTAATCACTGAAGTTGAAAATGTAATTAAAATTTGTTATTGTAAATTTATATGCCTTTTCCATTCAAAAGAGATTTTCGAAAAGTTATTAATGAATCTTTTAACTTAGCACCCCCCTAACCATGATGCCGTCGTAATGATGCTAAAAATGTTGCTATGTTTGTAATAGTGTTAGTGTGAGGAGAAATGTTAATATGAGTACAAGAGGGTTAACCGCTGTGGGTATGGACTCGCTTGAGAGGTTATTCTCCACATTATTGCATATATGCCCTTATGGGACCAGTAAGAGTAATCCCGCCGCTTCGGGAATGCCACTTCAATCCCCATATGTTATGGTTATGATATTAGCTATATATATATATATTTCATATACATATTAATTATATATATATCATATAGTATATATATATATATACTATTCATATATATCGTAATATATATCTAATATTACTATAGTATATATACTACCGTAGCCGGGTGGTGGAATAGCAGTGCGAAAGACCAAAGGGAGATTCGAAGTTTCCCTCTCCTTGAATGAAGGCTGTGCCCGTGAGATCGGAAACTCATCTATTAATTACAAGAAATAAAACCGAAAAAGAGTAATTGGTCAGAGAGAGGATTTTGTTACAGACATGAAAAGCTTCTGAAGACTACTTGACTGGAAAGAAACAAAATCCTGATGAGCCACTAGACGATAAAGAAATATTCTCGACTCATACTTTTTTTCAGCGAGAGAACAATTGTTTTGATGATTCACAAGTAACTCTAACCTACTCTAAAGGGAGAAATATCGAATTCTATACCATGCGCGAATTTTAACAATCGAACAATCTTCCTGTTATACATTTACAATTTAATTGTTCATTTGCTGATCAACTATGGGAACTGGAGAAGCTACCAAAAATTTGGTGCAACCTTTATTTATTCTTGGTCAGTTTTGAAATGACTTAACATCATGTAAAATAGATAAAATATAATTACAAACAGAAAAAATTTTAAAATATTAATTTGTAGCAGATGAAGCTGCTTTTCTTGTTGATAGTGAGTCATATGTAAGAAAAATGTTCAGACAATTCCTTCCACTGCGGTACTAGCAAGGGAGCCATTGAAGACGCCTTCTCTACTATATTGCTCTTTTTCGGTCTGACATGGTGGGTTATAGTTGGTAACGTATTAACTTATTCACCATCAACACCATCGTGCAACTCATGCAGGAACATATACTATGTAAATTAAATATACTTATACCTTATATACTACTAGTATATATATATATATACTATATATTACTATATATACTATTATATTATATATTAACTATATATATATATATAATATATTAGTATTATATATATATATTATACGTATATATCCTATATACTATTATA
>JABUQX010109578.1:2500-7500 GCA_015478945.1 Trachelipus rathkii
ACCAATATTGGATGCAAATTTTTTTAGTGCAGAAGATGATGTAAAAAGGCTAGTCGACGGTAAGTTTTTTTTTCTAAAGATAAGAATTCTTAAGAATTTTCAAAAATCAATCTAAAAATATATTATATGAAAATCTTCCTTTAAAGATGTTTATAATTCTATGAATAATTTATCCAGTGCGTGGGAAATACAGTATAATATATTTAACCATAAGTAACCAGAGTATCAATGGAACTGTGGAGAATCAAAACCTTTTGTGAAGGCGAAGCCGTTTCAGAAGTCACATTTCAGGTCCTGCAGTTAATGATTTCATAAACTAAATTAGAGCAAGGATTATAGCTGAAGAACTGAGAGCCGGAGGAGAATTTGTAGATGGAACAAGTGTTGGAGATGTAATAAATATACAATATCTCTGAGGCCTTGGAAATAACTAACTTTAATTTTAAAATGCAATACTTCCTACAAAATATCATTTCTAAATCATTAGGAAAGCTGGTTCCACACTGAAAACGAAAAATTGTTGAATAGGACAACCTTAATGCAAATTTGTCCAATTTGACATTTTAAAAACTTTCAATAAATTATGGACTTGATCTTTTTTGGGTTTTTTGAAAAAGAAATTTTTCAAAAAGTGTCCAAAAAAAGTAGAACAAGAAAAAATTAAATACACAATACTTATTCTTCTTGACAATGCAGGATTTGTCAAATAACAAATTATTAACAGATTATAAATAAGGAAATTATAAACTTTTGGAAATTAATTATATTTACTTGTTTGATCAAAAATACTTATTTTATACCCAAAAGTTAAACTTGTCCAAACAGTGATTTTTTTGACAAGCTTTTTAATGAAACAAATGTCTATTCGGTGCCTTTTTGAACAATCTTTTGTAAAAAAAAAATATTTCAATAATTAATAAATATTATTTTAAAGAGTTTGTCCAAAAAAAGGCACTGAATAAACCTTTCCATTATATTGTATGTTTGGACCTCTGGAATATAAGTGCACAATCAAGCATGTGAAAATAAACTAATTTTCAAATGTTTATTTTATCTATATTTTAACAGGAGCTAAGCTTGTTATGAAATTGATGGAGACGGAAGCATATGAAGACCTAAATGTCAGATATCATTACGCGCCTCTTCCTTCATGCCCAAAGGCTGTACCTTTTAGTGATGAATATTGAGGTGTTTGATGAGATACGAACCAAACTATTCCATAGAACCTAATAATCCATATGGCCAAACCCCACTCTCATTATCCACTATTATATATATATATATATATATATATATACTCTTTCTCTTTTCTCTTTCTCTGCTATATACGTCTCTGTCTCTCACTATATATATATATATATATATATATATATATATATATATATATATATATATATATATATATATATATATATATATATATATATATATATATATATATATATATATATATATATATATATATATATATATATATATAATATTTTTTATTTTTTCATAACACAAAAAAAAATAATAGATGTAAAGTTGGTATTGCGTATTCTATTATGCAGCAAGAACTGCCATTCACGCCTTTTTTTCTATTTAAAATTCAATTTAATTTATTTTTATATTTATCTTTTTCCGTGAAGTTTAAAAAGTATAAAATATTAAATTTCAATGGATATTGAAAACCATTTAAATATAAAGAATTTAATGTAATGAAATTATTTTCCTAATAGTCGTAATATCAGTGTTACTAGTAATATGTTTCAAAATTGAAATTATATATGAAAATAAATTAACACTATTTATCCTAAAAAGAAGCGATATCATGCATCAACACTTCAAAAAGATCTTTACCTTTATTTTTCTTCCTCCACATGAATTCGCAAAGATATGAATCTATCATGTTTTTGTGGAAACCGCACATTTTATTATTATGCTAAATTTCCAATAGTTAATAGTTTTGTGTATGAGCTCCTGTATCTTTGTCTACAAATTTTTTTATAAAGTGCCGTCTGAAGTGATGGCCACTATATATATATATATATATATATATATATATATATATATATATATATATATATATATATATATATATATATATATATATATATATATATATATATATATATATATATATATGTTATGGACATTTATAAGCTGTTGACTCCGTTAATATTATTAGGTTAGGTTAATTTAGGTTAACTTTGGTTAGGTTAGGTTAGGTTAGGATTAGGTTAGGTTATGTTAAGTTAGGTTAGGTTAGGTTAGGTTAGGTTAGGTAAGGTTAGGTTCTTAAAAATTAATGTATTTACACTAAAATTATTAAAATAACGATACATAAATTATTTATTTTCTCATAGAGTCAACAGCTTATAAATAGCCATATATATATATATATATATATATATTCTCTCTCTCCTCCTCTTTCTCATATATATCTCTTTGCTCATATGTATGTATGTATGGGGTTCACATTTCTGGTTTAAGGTCGTTGATCATCAATGCCAAGAATTACATCCTGGAGAAATACCTCGCAGCGATGTGATGGATCGGTGAAAAGGCATCAGATATGATCAAGAAATTCTGGAAGAGATAAAGATGAGGATGATCGATTCACAAATAAATTATTCATAAATTATGTAACATATTTGAAATTTATTCTTAAAAATTTACTCGAAATAAAGTTGAGTATTTTTTCTATATCAATAAAAATAATGTATTTTTGAGTTTCAATAGTATATCAAAATTGACATTGAATAAGAAATAAAACTTGGCTATATTATTAATATAAAATATCATAAAACTTCGGCGATATTTATATTAATTTACAATAAGATTAATAATTATAATAATATTAGTTAAAAACATAATGTTTTGATTTCGGTTAATATTTTTTAACAGATAGCAAACCACCCACGGGCAGAAAACTATTTGATTAGCTGAGGTTATCAAAATTATAATATGCATATTTACCTGGTAGTATGGTTCCAATATTTTAATGTTACAGGGAATGAGAGACCCTGAATAAGTATAAACACAGAAGACGATAATGGCGATAATTTTAATTCTGACGTTTCTTTAGTAATATTTTCTTATTATATCTTCTCTATGCAGATTCAGAATAGGCTTGAATTGCAATACTATATTTAATTGATATAAAGACTCCTAATAAAGGTCTTAAACTCGGCGTTGTTGTTTTTAAAGCATTTGAAAAATATATTTCTTTCATAAAACATTTACTTGCAAGTAATCTTTTTTATTTTAGTTCTTCTCATTTTGAAATTATTTACAAATTTCATTATTTTATAATAATAATAATAATAATAATAATAATAATAATAATAATAATAATAATATAATAATATAATAATAATAATAATAATAATAATAATAATAATATAATAATATTATAATAATAATAATAATATAATAATATAATAATAATAATAATAAAAGAATGAAATAAAAATAAATGATAATAATATAATAATAATAATAATATATAATAATAATAATAATAATAATAATAAAAAGAAGAAGAAGAAGAAGAAGAAGAAGAAGAAGAAGAAGAAGAAGAAGAAGAAGAAGAAGAAGAAGAAGAAGAAGAAGAAGAAGAAGAAGAAGAAGAAGAAGAAGAAGAAGAAGAAGAAGAAGATAATAATAATAATAATAATAATAATAATAATAATAATAATAATAATAATAATAATAATAATAATAATAATAATAATAATAATAATAATAATAATAATAATAATAATAATAATAATAATAATAATAATTAATAAATCATTAATTATAATAATAATATATAATATATATTGTAATAATAATAATAAAAGAATAAGAATAATAAATGTGATAATAATGATAATAATTATATAATAATAACAAATAATAAACTAATAATAATAATAATATTGATGAGAAATAATATATATTTGATAAATTGTGATGAAATAATAATAATAATAATATAATAATAATAAAATATAAATAAATAATAAATAAAATAATAAAATATAATAATAATAATACATAATAAAAGGAAAAATATAAAAATTGTACTATTATTAAAGATAATATAATGAAAAGAACAATAATAAAAATGATGATGAAAATAATAAGAGGATAATAATAATAATAATAATAAATAATAAAAATAATAATAATAAATAATAATAGTAATAATAATAATAATAATATAATAATAATAATAATAATATTATAATAATAATAATAATAATAAAGCATAATTTAATAATAATAATAATAATAATAATAAAATTATTTTAATGTCCGGATATTATTTTCCATAATAATAATAAATAATAATAATTATTATTTTTATAATAATAATAATAATAATAATAATAATAATAATAATAATTATTTTTAATTAATAATAATAATAATGAATAATAAATAATAATAATAATAAATAATAATAATAATAATAATAATACTAAAAAATAAATAATAAATTAATAATAATAATAATAATAATTAATATAATAATATAATAATAATAGTAATAATAATAATAATAATAATAATAATAATAATAATAATAATAATAATAATAATAATAATAATAATAATAATAATAATAATAATAATAATAATAATAATAATAATAATAATAATAAAAATAAATAATAACAATATACATATCCAGATACCGAGTTTCTAACCTTAAATTCGTAGTACTTCCTGAATATAGTGTAAATAATTTCATAAAATCTCAAAACCTGATTAAAAAGAATTATTGAACTTAATGAACACAATTGGTGTATAAAAAGAGTGCTTTTTAAAGAGCTGCTATTTTAAAGTGTTTTCAAAGAACTGGAGGAGTCCGCAGTTCATCTCCTGGATTGTTCTCAAATACTGTATAGCTATCAATATGACTACAGGAAAACTAGAAATCCTCTTTAGACGTGCATTTCTATCCAATTTAAAGCTGATATCTATCTAAATGGGATCAAATCCTAGATATAGATTCTGTCGTGATG
>JABUQX010109579.1:17500-20816 GCA_015478945.1 Trachelipus rathkii
AGAAACTTCTGGAATATTAAACAAAAATTTTTATTTAAAGGTATCTGATAAAAATGCGGCAGATAGTTATTGTTATTCTAGAAAAGTTCCTATTTAATGCGTTATCCAGGGCTTGGCAAGTAATGCACCATAGGATGGTTGTTAAATATTTGTTTTTTTGTTGAAAATGAATTTCGATACAAAAAAATATATTAATGAATCGTTGGAATAGATGAAACAATTAGTTGTATTTCCTGGCGTTTGTCAATCTCTTTCAAACGCTTGACAAGTGTCGGGAAACTACTAATATCTCAGCTAAATTTAACGTTGAAATGAATAATAACCCATAGAAAAGTAGCATCATCAGATTATTTTCTTGGCATGAAATAAATAGAAATTTTGGGGGGGACATTTGAGTCATTTGTCCCGCTCATTCGTTGGGATATTTTGCAATTTCATCTACTTGCTATTCTTATAATCTCTCACTTACTATGTCAAAAAAACTTGACTGAAAACAATTTATCATAAATGAACTTAAAGTTTGAAACATTAAAATAAAATTTTTCAAAATTTCGGGTCTTTAATTAAGAAGGCATACAGAAAGATAGAAGAGTAGATCTTACGCGCAGGCATATTTTCTACCGTAAAAATCGTCAGGTGGCAGCACTGTGCTCAAAAGTAAATAGGTTGTTGCCGTGGAGAAGACGAGGTAGCATTGGGGTGTTCATCTCATTATTTTTGAGTTGGCTATGTCTTTTTTCCAAACCGAAAGTGTATTGTACTAGCTAATCACGTCAACGTGTGATAGAGGAGTTTGAATTGAAGTTTCCTTAGTCTGCAATTCCAAACAAGTTGGCAATATCATGTTTGATTAAAAACTTCGTGAATCTGGGTCTGTACAAAATCGACGCACTTGTTGGCGTGTTGCAGCGTTTAACACGGGCACTCAAAAATCCCTTAGAAAGTTATCATTGCTGGTTGGACTGTCACTAGCTATTATTATCTTGAAGGTTGCAAAGAGTATGAAATTCCATCCCGACCACATTGTTGTTATTCATGAGCTTAAAGAGCCAGACTATAAAGAAACGTTTACTGTATTGCCGTTGGGTTTTCTCTTTTGTTGATGCAAATAAAAGTTGGATCGTGTATATTTCAGTAACGAGATTTGGTTTCACTTGGATAGTTATATGAATAGTCAAAATACTGTAGATAAATCAAAGTCCTCACACTTTTCCCGAACAAGCAATACCAGTACCGAAGTTTGGTGTTTTTTTTGCCATTTCCTGTCGTCGTGTTATAGGGTCTCTTTTTTCAGACAATTGTAAATGCTGAATTTTATCCTGGCTTCACCCAACAGCTATTGCACTATTGGATGTGATCTGATAAGACTCTTGATTTCAACAAAATGACGCAAACTTTCATATCGTACTAAAAATGAAACAATGGTCAAGTTAGTGAATTTTTTTGGTGATCGTTTGATATCCAATTTTTTGGTTTCGGCCTCCTCTGATCTTACTTTTCAAAATATTTTCCTTGGAGGATATCTGTAAGGTGTAGTTTGACAAAACACTCCTCATACACTTGAAAACTTGCAGATTAACACTGAACGAAGGATTCTAAATATGTGCAAACAAACCTTACGAAAGGTGGCTGCAAATATTACAAAATTTGTTTCCGAAAATCACTTTCAACATGTGTTCTAACCAATGGCGAGCCGGAGACAGTTCAAGAAGCTGGTTATATATATATATATATATATATATATATATATATATATATATATATATATATATATAAATATATATATATATATGTTCTTACTATATATATATATATATATATATATATATATATATATATATATATATATATATATATATATATATATATATATATATATATATATATATATATATATATATATATATATATATATATATATATATATATATATATATATATATATATATATATATATATATATATATATATATACAAATATACAAATAGAGTTGGTAAACCAGGAGTGTTACCTCCTGACCACGATGAGCTTAAAGGAGATCCACCACCACCACCACTACTATTGTAAAAGTTGTCTATTTTTTTCGAGATGACGGGGATGTCCAATTTACCATTGGGCTGAGCCCCATTTAGCCTCTACCTAAAAATGATTTTTTTTTTAAGTTTCAGCCAATATTCATCGAAATTAAAGCAAACCGTAGATTTTTTTGACCTCTAAAACAAAATTTTCAGGTGTTTATTTTTGTGTATATAGTCATTTTTTTTGTACTTTAATTTTTTGAAAACCTGTTTTGCACATTTTTTTGATTCATCTCCTACAGTTTTTTTTTCTAAATTACCAAACTTTAACAATACATAGATGGGTCCATTACCTACAAAATTCATACTTATTTTGTTTGAATTTTGACCCCATATCCCAGCAATGGTCAAATTTCAAATACTACACTTTTTGGTTTTGAAAATGAAAAATTACGATATTTTTTTTTCTGGTCAGAGAATCAGGATGAAATTTTCAGTTTTTATGTAGTCGGGGGAGATACATATTTTTTATATAGATCATTCTTTTGTATATGCAATAGTTTTAGATCTGTTCTTGGAACAAATTTTTTTTTTTTAAAAATTGAAAAGTTTAAAAAAATATTTTTGAGCTTACAAAACAATTATCTAAGTAAAAAAGGTGTCTCGTCAGACTATATAAGTAGAAAAAACTATCTCAATATTTCACTTTTTTTTAAAAAAAAGTGAAATATTGAGATTTCTTTTTTCCACTCACCCGATCAACATCAAATCTTCAGGGCGTATATAGTCGGGCGAGATACATCTTTTATACTTATATAATTATTTTGTATACTCAAAAGAAAATATTTTTAAAATTTCCCAATTTTTTTTTTTTTTTGACAATTTGTTCCTAAAACAAATTCAAAACTGTTGCATATACAAAAGAATGAGCTAAATAAAAAATGTGTATTTCCTCCGACTAAAAAAAGCCCTGAAAGTTTCATCCTAGTCCCTTGAACAGAAAAAAAATTATCGCAATTTTTCATTTTCAAAACCAATAAAAGTAGATTTTGAATTTCGACCATTGCTGAGATCTGGGGTCAAAAATCAAACAAAATGTGTGCATCTTATAGGTAATGGATCCATCTATGTATAGTCCAAGTTTGAGGTGATTTCGAAAAAATTGTAGGTGAATCAAAAAATATAAAAAACATGTTTTCCAAAAAATGAAAATGCATAAAAAAAGACTATAGACAAAGAAATACCTGAAAAAGCCGTTTTGGAGGTCAGAAAAAGCTGCAGTTTGCTTTTTCTCTAT
>JABUQX010109580.1:0-5000 GCA_015478945.1 Trachelipus rathkii
ATATATTATATTATAATATTATATATATATATATATATATATATATTATATAATAATAATAATATATATATATATATATATTCATATATACACTATATATTAATATTAATATAATAGAAGAGAGAGATGAAGAGAGAGAGAGAGTAAAGAGAGTAGAGAGAGAGAGAGAGAGAGGAGAAGAGAGAGAGATGAGAGAGAGAGAGAGAGAGAGAGAGAGAGATGAGAGAGAGAGAGAGGAGAGAGTTATATACTATAGGAAATAACAAATACTGTTTAGTAGTTGTGGCTTAGTTCTGAAATTTTTTGGGGGGGGGGGGCTGCATGAGTTCACGCAGTAAAAATCACTATGGACGAGCCGCCGCTGTGTATGAAGCTCGAGCCGTTTAGAGGATATCACAACGCCAATCGGTTTACACGATTAAAGTGCCAGAAAAAACGCATAGGGCAGGATGGAAACTGTTGGAGAGAAAGTATTGTATAAAAAATATTAAAGTAATATAACGTTTGTAGTCAGATATTTCTAATACGGAGCGAAGGTGTGTCTTTGTATAGGAGAGAAGGACTAGTGTGAAAACATAGGTCAAGTGTGTTCAAGAATTGGTTGGGAACGATCCGGAATGTGTGTATGTTCTTTAATTAGTTGCTCCAGGTCGTTGAGAATGCTGAATGATTCTTCCTCCTCCCCACCTAAATCAGTATGAGAGGACCCGCAAACAATTCAGTGTTGTGTCATTGAACCCCAAATAAGAGGCCTCAGTTATTTTGGATGAGATTATGTATATAGAGTCTCTAAGTGAAGAAGTTTGTAAGACCATTCAAAAAAGGCGTGAAATATCTGTTCTGTTAGGAGAAAGTAGCAGAAACACAAGATTTAATAATTGATACGATAGATATAGGAAGAAAAGATTTTAATGACCACAGATAATCCGGAAGTTGGGAGAATTCGAAGATTCTTTAAAGACGTGTTTACAAGGAGTGTTTATGTTTACATAGGCACATACTCCCCCTTCAGACGGGAGAAATTAATGAATATTGATTATAGTTTGGAATTATTAAATATATCGAGTAGTAGGATGAATTCCCTAGCCATCTTGAGGTCTCACAACAGGAGCAAAAAGGTAGGGTTAGAGTTAGAAGAGGTGGTATCTACATACGGATGAGAGTATAGAATGCAAGCCACGGTGTTAAGTAAAGTACGATAGTAAGACCTAATGCGCCTGTACAAATCTGCCATCTTACATGCACATATAAACAGCAACCACAAAACAAACAACAGACAAAAAAAATCGAACACAAACGTGAAATCCAGGTTTTATAAATTTAATTTAACCACACACGTAAATACTAATATTTAAAAACGTAAAATGTTAATAAATGTTATAATATCGTATTTAGTAAAAATTATGGTTAAAATATGAAAATCAATAAGTTAAAACACTAAAACGCTCTTTTTACAGCCATATACATTAATACACTAATATATAAAAAAAAGTAAAAGTAAATAAAATGTTATAAACATTAAAATACTAAAATTTATGTTGTAATCGTACAAAAGAACTTAAAAAATCAAATCTTAAACACTGTGAAAACAAAATTCAGACTTATGTAGCCTTTCCTTTATATATATTAATATATAATATAATATATTAATATATATTAATTAAATATATATATATATTATATATATATATATATATATACTATATATATTAATATATATATATATATATATATATATAATATAATAATAATATATATATATATATATATATAATACTATATATATATTTAATATATAATATATATATTAATATATATATAATATATATATATATATATTATTATATACATATTATATATATATATATTTAATCTCTTATATTATTAATATATATAATATATATATTATATATATATATATATATTAAATATAATATATTATATATATATATATATATATATATTATAATATATAAATATACTATATATATAATAATATATATATATAATATAAATATTATATATATAATATATCAATATAATTATATATTAATATTAATATATATATATTATATAATATTAATATATATTATAATATAATATATATTATTATATATTACATTATATATATATTATATAATATATATTATAATATATAATATATTATATATACTATTAATATATATATATATATATATATATATATTATATATATATATAATTAATATATATATATATATATATATATATAATATATATATTATATATATATATAATTTTAGGATCATATGCTTAGGGTGATTTTTTTTTTTTGCCTAGGGCTGCATGAATGGTTAAGAGGGCCCTGCCTATGTTTATACAGATATTATAGACCATCAGTATGTAGGGAATACTAAAGCCTCTTTTATTAAGAGTAGTACAATTTCCTAAAGATTGCAGAGTTATAACATTTCTTAATGTTCACTACTTACCGTTGAGTAAAACCCAATTGAGTTCGATTCGTATTTATATAAGAGACGTTGAAGGCAGCCCGTAACGGCCATTCACAGTTGGCGACTGCAATGTGTAAAGGTCACACGTAAAGAAGGAAGCTTCCGGTAAATAAAATAAATAATAAATAATAATTAAAAATATATATAATAATAATATACATAATATAATAATATAATAATAATAGATATAATTAAATAATTAATAATAAAATTAAATAATAATAATAATATGGAAAGTAAGAAAGTCTTCATAGGAGATCTAAGAATGAAGTACAAGAGAGGGTATGGTTTATGGTGGATTTTTGCTTCGTTTATGTTCGTACGTGCTAATCACCTTTGTATAAAATCTAGAGTAATACATTGCTAAAAAAGTACGGCTAGAACGGGAATACAATACGATCCAGGATAATTATAGGGTGCGATGTACGACCATCGTAACTGTCAGTAAAACGTACCGACTTATCAAGATGTCATCATGTAAAATGTTTAGTAATATGAATGTTAAATTACGAAAAATATACGTAGCGCATAGATGACGGATCAAGATATTAGTTCGTCCGTAATAATAACCTGTAAAGATGAATATTGAAAGGGACCACTAAAGAAAAAAGTGTATTTGAATTGTTTCGCTATTACTCTTATATTAACGGTGATAAGTGATATCTTTATAAACATAAATATAATAATTTTTATTATTATTATTTCGTATATAAGAAATGTTTAAACATATCTCATCCTCATTATACTTCGGCGGTTGTATCACAGCTCTAAGATTGAGCATTTATTTCCTCCATCCCAATACTAATCAAGACATGTTGTTAAGAGCGAATTGGATGCTCTTTCCGGTGACCCTCTAAGATCAGTGTAAGTGAATCCAATTTTATTAGTATTATAAAATACCTGTTCAATATAAGCTATCTACAATAACGGTATGTATATTCTCGAATACAATCACATTCATAAGGCACATTCAGATACAGTATCTTTGTACCCTTAAATATAATCACGATGGTGTTGTTTATATATCTGAAGACTAAGTAGTAAATACGCAAGATGGTTCAATCTCACCATGGAAACCGATACACGTAATATGTACACAGAAGACAAATTTCCTGTAATAATATATAAATATACCTGTTTTAATCAACTTGTAAAAGTGTAATTTAAATTAACATTATCTAGTGATATGCGTCACAGCTGCAAGTTACCCTCCTTACCGGAAGTATATATTGATATAACTTTACTAAATTATTCTTTCAAGATGCGAAGGAGTCCAACCATATGCAATCTGTGGATATTAAGATTTAAAAGATGTAGAAAAACACATGAACAAGCACTGCTAAATCAAAAAAATATAAACAACTTAATACGTATGAATATTATGGACGTGTAAACGGAGACATATTCTCCCAAGAAAGAACATATTTCTAACATTAGTGGAAACAACCCTCGAGAGTATAGGTTAACTAGATAATATCTACTCCATCAGTCGCTCTCAATGTTCAAAAGCAAATGCTGGCAGCCACGTCTACACCTACTCACAAATACCTATTTTTCAATTACACTGATGTCAAATATTATATAATAACTTTATTAGCTACGTAATGATGTAAATTATATCATCCTATATAACGTATTGAGATCGCAGAAATATCTCTTTTGAACTGCAGATACAGCAAAATATCCAGTCAAGAGAATTTTGAGACAAAAATTTTTAACTTTACCCAATGGAGATTTCGAGTATTTAATTATTTACATTAATACATTCACGTACAAATGGTAGCCTTACCTCAAGAAGTAGTTAATTAGGATTGTATGAAAACATTGAGACTTAAATATTCTGGATAACTATTAGGAAGTCAGACATTTAAATTATTATCACATTTACGGACCTATAGAGGTCATCTAGTCTGAGCATGTGAATGGTCCCATATACGGTCGTGATTTATGAGATGGTATATAAGTATGAAGGATCAACATTCTCTATGTTACGACTTTTACGATATATATTTGACCAATACTGTAGTAAATCTTGGCAGGCGATAACGTACTATCGGTGTTGTCTCAAGAACTTATGGCTAAAACAGTAATTTATTATTAATACTCAGCGGGTACGATCTACAGCTGATCTTTATAGTTACATTGTAAGCTATCACCTCAATTTTTCTAAGAAATAAGTGAAGCATTAGGAGGGACTGAGTTTCCAAATTTGGACAAAGTTTACATCCCCAATCTCAGTTCTGGTGTATTTTGAACATCCTCAAAATCAATCGAAATGACAGAGTACGAAATATAATCTTAAATTATTAGATGAATGAAGAGAAATATTAAATGTCTTTCGAACGAAAGACGATTTTTTAGGTGTATTGCCTGTAACGAACTCGGCACTGTGGAAATTGGAAACCGACTCTTGGCTTAGCTTTAACACTTCTTCCACGGGAATGTTTTTTCCGAGCTATGGACACTGGATAGGCCGTGTATACGAATAAAAATAATGTTGTATATTCC
>JABUQX010109580.1:7500-20000 GCA_015478945.1 Trachelipus rathkii
TATATATATATATATATATATATATACATTATGTAAACATCCTTATTGTATATATATATATAATATTATATATATATATATAATATATTATCATCTGTCCCTTGATCTCCCAAAACTGGGGGGGGGGGGTACCAAAATGCACAATCGGATCGACGTTTGGCGGATAATCTGAGACCTAAATCTGCATGGATCCGATAGCCGCTAACTTATGATATAAATAAATTTCACAATTATTATGAAACAAATAACTCAGTTTGTTGAATATCTTAAAAACGTACAATTCAAAAACAAATTTTGCTTCATAATGGATTCTGCATATGGATTTACATTTCTATCCATATAAAATATATAAAGTTTAAATAAATTTTACATATTAATAATACATTTAACTTTGTTTATATAAATAGCAGAAATCTTTCCAAGGGCAGAGAAGAGATGTCCTAAATCCATTCCCAAAAATATTCCTAAATCTAGGAATCAATCTAGATTAAATCTAGATTTATTTCAAGAAATCTATTTTTGACGTCACTTCACTTCAGGAAAGGGATAGAGAGAATGGTGAGGGAATGAGAGTGAGAGAAACTTTAGGTGATTATAAAGGATATATAGAGTATGAGTAGGATTAGAGAGAGGGTTTTTGAGAAACCGATTTTTTAAGAGGAGATTGGATCATAGGAAAACATATCGGTTTGTTTGGGCCAGAGACCTGCTTAAGTAACAAGCTAATGAAATAGCTCCCCTTAAGTAGTGTCATAGAGGCGCGAAAAATTAAAGATAGATTTATTAAAAAATATTATTTATAATAAAAATTAAAATATATATAATATGCATTCTTTGAAATATATTATATAGGATATTTATATCATATATAATATCTTTCAGAATGTATTTGTTTTTTTCTTTTTTTTCTTTTTAAATTAAAATATCATAAATATAAAAGAAACAGATTATAAATATCAGTATAGAGATAAATCAATATGAGATTCGTTTCCACATAGGATTTATCTACCCATGTTTTGGAGTTATAAAGGTAATTAATATAAAATATTATTTGACAATTTATATTGTTAATTAAATATATATATAAATATGACTCACTATATAATAATAATAATAAACTCGTTAATTATAATATATTATTATATATTATATTTTATATATGTATTTTGTATATATTAATATTTATTATCTATATTAATTTTGTTAATATCTTATTGGGTTCTATAGTATATAAATGAGAACTGTTATAGCCATCATACTGAATTATAAAAGTTATGATTTAAACGTGATCTATAAATGCTTTCAAAAAGTTGATATTCCACGTATAATATTTTTAAATAAATTTGTAGATTAATTTATTAAAAAGTATATTTGTCAGAGTATATATTTTTTGTTTTTATTTTATATTTTTGAGGGAGTGTAATTTCCTCACCTAAGATTCGAAAAAGAGGTGAATTAGCGACTACATTCTTGGGTATATTATTCTCATTATAATGTGGAGTTGTGGCATGAGTCTGGCGTTGGCCTTAACTCTCGAGTGGGAAAGCACGACAAAGGTGATGAGTAAACTATTTTTTCTGTCATCCTTCACACGGTAGAAGGTTATCACGGAACACTCCACGCGCTCTTTGAGAGTTAATGAAGATTGTTCGATCCTGTGACGTGTAGTTACCATTATTTTCCAGTACACCACCTCATATATTTTTAAAGATAATTTAAGTTGATAAAATCGTGTCGCCTTCGTTCTTCTGCAATGAGTTGTTACTAGGCTCGAGCGGCCCTCTCTTAATATATTTTTATTTTAAGGATCTAAGTATTTATATTTGAGCATATATATATATATATATATATATTAATATAATAAAACTCTTTACGAATATTAGGTTAGCGTTATTAACAAATTCACTCCATTGTGGGCCAATTTGAGAAAGAGAATAATTAGAGAGTAGCTCACAATTATGGCCGTCGAGGTTTGCGTCGGATATTGGTAATAGGTAGATATTATCACTTCTCAATCATCAAAGTGTAGTTACTTGAGTAGTGGTCTTAGATGAGTAGATTCGTCACTTCTTGCACGAACCTAAGTGAGAATAACCTTCTGAGTCAACTAAGATGAGCCATAATACTATACACTGAGTTTATTATACTCACCAATTTCTTGAGGTGACTTATCTTTAGTCAGCGATACAGATGTTCCCCTAAATCAAATCTCTATTGCCAAGCGTTTATAATAAGGTGGATTAACCATTTGAGGACTGTGGTACCAGAAATTAATTTTATTTCACATATATATATATATTATTACTCACAAACAAAATTTCTCTACTACTAAAGCTTTAATATTCGACGATTTACGCGCAAATATATATGTAATCAAGTGTATGGGCATAATTGGGGTTTTCACTGTATGTGCGTACTTTAACTGAGATAGTTGCAATGCATATTTGTACAAATTTATAACATAAATTAGTCGATTTCTTATGTTATATACAATATTTATAATTAAAGTATCTCTAACGTTATATGTAATCTATATGTCCTATAATACCATCGTGTGAGAAATGGATATTACATTTTCTATGTCCCTCGGACTCATATATTAATATAGTACAATATTTAATGTAAATAAATAAAACACCACCAAGAACTAGTACCATCACTGAAGTGACGTAGAGCAACCAGAGATAAAGGATTACCTAATTGAGAAAAATACATTATTTTAAATCTTTTCGAAAATTTATACTAACTTTATAATTTTTAAAAATAAAAAATTGGTGACAGATAAAAATTCACCATAATAGCCATAGAAAAGAGGCTACTTGTAATATTATGAGTGAAAAATAGAGAATAACCAAAATATTAGAGACATTTTTAATATATTGGTATATAACATTGTATAAGTAAAATTACACTGTCAATTAATGGATGAATCGAGTTTCACTTTAATTTATTTTCCTTTTTGTTGATGTTATTTTTTTTTTGTTATTTTAAAATAGGTAAAACCTAACGAGAAAAAACTATAAAAACAGGAAAAAAAGGTCAATTGATTTTTTTTTCTTTTATATGCGTTTTCTGAGGAAAGTTCCTTTCTGACATATATTACGGAAATCGTGACAATTGAACCACTCTGTATTAAGTAATTAAGAAATTAGATTAATTAATTTTTTATTTTTACTAAATGATAGTATTGATTTAGAGAAAAACCAGTTGATTGAAAAAATTTTTTCGTTTATCACACTTAGTAAGTTGCTTAGCGCTAGATTGTATAAGATTACTAAAGAGCAAAAACCACAACAGCATACAATACGCAACAAGTTAGATAAAAATGAAAGTCACAAAAACGTGGCGTTAGTTTAATTGGTCATTCAATAGTATAAATATGAATGAATAGATGCGTCTCATGATATTGGAGTAATTTACTGAGGATGAGGAGTAAGATGGAGATAAATTATATAAGTAGCGCTGATATTGGAAGTACCGGAGGTGAGAAAGGGAAATGTGTCACTGAAATGGGAGAAATTGCAGGGGGAAGGGATTTATTTTACCCTCTCACAAAGAGTATAAAAGTGAGGGATAATTGAAATCTTCGTTCACTCATTACCGAGAGAGTAGAGAGAGAGAGAGAGAGAGAGCGAGACATGAGAGGTGGTGCATTCCACTCTGTGCGATATTTTTCCTCACCACTTAAATAAGATCTATGTCTGTCATTTCGCGCGTAACTATATTTACGCCATCATAACAACACACACAAACATTGTTTAAAACTATATATATTATATATAATATATATATATACTCACCGTTAACCTTACTCCGCGGAAATATATGTTATCTTTCTCTTAATCTATTATTACATTAAATTTTATTAATTACGTCTTTTTGTGAGTAATAGGATAAGTAAATCGATGATTTGTGAGGCTAATCATATTTGACTGTAGTTCCGCCCGTTACTGCGTATAACTATTTGATATATCTATGGAGATTGGTAAAATATATTCGTATCTGGTGAGTTTTTAGTAAATTATGTTCACTTAGAGAGTTGTATCATGATTCGTGGTCCCGCGAATATTTACAGGTGGTAAAAAAAAAAATTTTTCGATTTCGAGTTTATATTATATTTTTACATTATCATTATCATTGCACCACAGTTTATATAACTCCAGTGCCACTACATTAGTAAAGAACCAGCTAGTGTGTATCTTTAATGTACATTAGTTTCTTACTAATAATTCACGATCGAGAACGTATAAAATATATGTATAAGCCTTTTTTTTGTCAATCATTCACTCTAGGAATACACTCCCGTACATTCCCATATAGTATATAATAATCTCTTCATCTCACATACCACAGAGTGTGATGCTCCTATATTATCATACTTCATGAGGAGACTCATAGGCCCAGGCCACCCAGACCAAATATTTTAAACTAGACACTTGTCTGCTGCTCATCTACGTGAGTACATACTATCGAGAACAAAGGGTCCGAAATAGGTCACCAAAGGTACCTATCCAGTCACCAAAAGGGTCGAGCAGCGAACATGCAGGAGAGAGTCCTAGCAAACACAAACGCAGTCACAATCAGCAAATTATATAGCTCTATCAACGTCTATACCTTAACAGGTACACATCGGTACACCACATAATTGTCCGCCAATCTCTCTAACCAAATCCAACCTACAAAACACTACTCGTCAGATTTTGTATCCAGCATTCTCTGAGAACACAATATACATAAACATTAGAATTGTTTCTTTTGGAGCATATCAAAGAGAGATATGAACAGAATTGGTTATATTGGTAGGGCGTGTAACTAACTCAACATAAATTGAATAATCTTCTCTAATTTCTATCTCTCGAGACACAGTCCAATAAACACCATGTCTGTGTAACACATTATTCTCACCCTCCACGGCTCTAATTCTTTAAGAACTTCCATCATCAAACAGAAATTATATCAACGCGAATACACACAGTATAGATCAACTAGACATAGTTACAATTTGTTGGTATATAAATTTACAACTGACAACTTAGAAATATTTAATAGAAGAACATAGAACAACTTTGAAGAACATAGCACATATTACTCCGCTATTAATATTAAAACAATCACTTTCAACTCCATTTATTCTTACACACGCTTTGCTATCGTCATGCATACTTTTGATTCTATTCAGAAGCTCACCACCAACACCATATATTTATAACACCTGACATAGAACTTTCCTATTAATCATATCATACGCCTGTTTGCAAAATCCAAAAAAAACTAAATACAATTTATTCTTCATCTTCATCATTTTCTCAATGTAAAGATTTTATCCACACATCCTCTGCCACTTCTAAACACACCTTGTTCTTCACAATCAGTCCTTCAGTCACTCGACGCATTCTTCCGACCAAAATACCAGTATATATCTTTCCTACTACACTTAATAAACAAATTCCTTATAATTCCTACAGTTACCCTTATCACCCCTTACCCTTGTATAAAGGTACTATTACTGTTCTCCTCCAATCCCTCGGAACCATACCCTCCATAAACGATTTGTTACACAGCTTTCAAATCCAATCAATCACCATCTAGCCTCCGTTCATGATCATTTCACCGGTAATTTCATATATACCTGCAGATTTCCAATTCTTCAACTTTCTCGCTCTACCATTACCTCCTCCTTACTAATGACCTCATCCCCAAAATACCTATTCCTTCTTGCACCATCAAGCCCACACACATTCACTATCACCTCTTCATTACTGCCAATGTCATGCAGATTTTCGGTGTTCCCACCACACTCTAGTCATATTCATTTCATCAGTTGCGAAAGCACCATCCCTATTCATTATTCTATGTAGATTTCCCTTACTCCTTATATATATATATATATATAATATATATATATATATATATATATATATATATATATATATATATATATATATATATATATATATATATATATATATATATATATATATATATATATATATATATTATAAAAGGTTTTTTAGGCTTGATCGGGGTGGTCAATGGCTATCACAACATTATATAGAAAGTCACTAAATGTAATGGACTAAAAAGTAACAGAGGAAAAAATAACGGAAGTTATTAGGTGCGTTACATGAAATAAAAAGTAACGAGTCCGTTACTCAAAAAACTATTCCGCTAGTACGGAGTAAGGATCGTGCCCACCTCTGTATATATATATTATATATACTATATATTATATATATATATATTATATATATATATAATATATATATATATATTATTAATATATATTATATATATATATCCTGAAATCTATTATTATCCATATAGTCATTTACATGCAGATGCATCAAACACAACATATATATATATATATATATATATATATATATATATATAGAGCGCTCCTAGCTCAGTGGTAGAGCACTCGCTTGGCAAGCGAGAGGGCCCAGGTTCGAGACTGGGTGGAGCGAGAGAAGGTGAGCTACTCTATAAACTCTAGCTTCGTCTCACTCAGACGTTAATGAGTACATTGGTAGTGTGCCTTGCTACTAATGGGAAAGCTTCCCGGCATCCGCGATAGGCCTGGCCAGCCAGCGGATATAGCCGTTAGGCCCGTGGTACCCAAGGACCTTTCTCGATGGGTCCCACTGACAGGTCGTATGACCTTCCTGGGGAGGACGTTTATATATATATATATATATATATATATATATATATATATATATATATATATATATATATATATAAATATATATATTATACATAAAATAGTATATATATTTATATATATATATATATATATATATATATATATATAGTATATATATATAGTGCTTGATACAGGTTTATTTCTAGAAAATCTTGTTTTTAGGATAAATGCTTAAACAACTACTAGAATTTTCCACATATTTAATTAATCCAGACGTTTCGGATAAAGCTTTATCCACTATCAGTGTATTAAAATATAATCATTAGCTTACATCATTTAAAAACGATTTAAAATATTCACATAAAATAAAAGTTTTGCAGCCTAGAATCTTTCTCTATAATCGATCAATCTGTTAAAATAGATGAATCACAAAGCTGATAAAATGATACTAATTGGTTGGTTATTATTTAACAATGGTAAATTGTTAATGGCAAATTAAATGCTCCGGAATGATCAAATTTATAATTAGATAAAATTTACAAATTAATAATTTAATAATAATAATAATAATAATAATAATAATAATAATAATAATAATAATAATAATAAATAATAATAATAATTAATAATATAATAATAATAATAATAATAATAATAATAATAATAATAATAATAATAAATAAATAAAAGTAAATGAAATAAAAATAAAATTAAAATAAAAACCATAAGTAATGATAATAATAACAATAGTATTAAAATAATAATACTAATATAAATGATAAAACAGAAAAAATAAGAAAGACTAATATAATAACCATAAAAATAACTGAATTGAATTGAAATGCTTTATTTCAGAATAACAATATACCATTATTCCGATGTTTAACATATATTCTTATAATATTTAGTGGAATTTGTACTTTGCCAATATTATGTATAATTGTCAAATTTCTGAAAGAGGACGCACTAATTGCAACACCAATATTGTGTCCTTTGAGCCCCAAAATAATGTAAATATGATTAAATTTAATTAACTGGGTTAAAGGTTCAGGTCTTAATGTAATCCAAAACAAATTTTAATATAATTAGAAATGCATAATGTTATCATATATAGCAATAATAATAATATAAATAATATAATAATAATTATAATAATTATAATTATAAAAATAACCAAACGTCGTAATAATAATAAATAATTTTGGAGAGATCAGCAACATCATGGAATAAACACCTTTAATTGCAGCTGTTATAATTAATAAGAGATGGATTGAGAATAAGTTTTAATAAATAGAGACTCCAGGATCTCTCTCTCTCTCCTCTTCTCTCTCTCTCTCTCTCTCTCATCTCTTCCTGCTTCTCTCTCTCATCTCTCTCTCTCTCTTCTCTCTCTCTTCTCTCTCTCTCTTCGTCTCTCTACTCTCTTCTCTCTCTCTCTCTCTCTCTCTCTCTCTCTCTCTCTCTGATCATTAACTGTAGGGTAGTTTCAACCTACGTTACAGGCGTTGCAGTCTGCACACCAATTATTTATATAAGGACACAGGATTGAGATCACGCAGTGATCTCAATTTTGAGCCGACTTCAGCTCAACAGTTAGGTCCTTCTGCGGTTCCACTGGCGACACCGCACCGCACCGCACCAGGCCGCTGAAATCACGTCACCGGCACCGCACCGCACCAAAAGTCATTTTTTGTTACGCACGCGCACCACAACCGCCCAAAAGTCATTTTTGACGCACCTGTACCGTACCGCACCTCTATATTTTAAAAATTGCACTGCACCGTACACTGGATGATTTATGTGGCCCACCACTCCGCACCGCACCTGGTGCGTCGGCTAATTGCCATAATGAATGAGTCAAAGGAGATTTTACTCTCCATCAGCGGGATCCGAACACTGGACTCCGCGTCGCTGAGTTAACAGTAACCGGGCGCTCTATCTACTAGCCATCCACGTTCCCAAAAAGACGTTTCAAGTCTAGCTTATAAAGCCCCCGGTCTTCTCCTCCCATAATTGCTGAGTACCCAAGGGCCTGCCCCCATAAAGAATGAAGTACGACCCTATATTATGGGAAATGACACAAACAAATCTGAAATCACATTGAGGAAAAGATGGTATTAAGATTTTTTTAAAAAACTTGGCCAAGTCTATAGAACAAGTTCCAAGATATGGTAGTTTTTAAGTAGATTTTTCCTTTGGGTACATAGCACGATGGAGTTTTTGGACGGAATAAATTATTCAGGTAAGAGCCCAATGTCTTATCGAAAATAATCTGGGGATAAAGATTTATTGCAAAGAATGTTCTTAGAAAGTTCATTTCTTTGTGAAAGGATAACCAGTCGAAAAAGATTTTATACTCCCAGTCTATTCTACACCAAATGCTGCTCGTTTATATCCAAAGGTAATAGAGCTGAGATAATTCGTACTCAATAACGTTGAAGTTGGTTTCCGGTTTACTGAGATGTTAAGTGAAATTTGTTTTCCTTTCTTTTAACCAGATAATTATCAAGAAAAAATTGGAATAACCTTTTTTTATCTATTTCAATTTCCTTTATAAATCGGATGTTTGTTGTTTAAATGTTCGGCAGAAATAGTTTGCATGTTCTCTATGCAATACAAAACAATCGGTTACATATCTCAAATAAAGAAGAGATTTGAAGTCCTTGGTACAGTTTTGGTCACTTCGTGATATGCTAAAAAGGCAGCAAAAGAGGGTCCCATAGGGAACCCATTGCCATACTCGTTCGTAAGTTAAAACATAGGACATTAATCGATGAAAAACATTATTTAAGGTTATTGTGGTACGGTTTTTTTAAAATTGGCCGAATTTAAAATTCAGATTTATATTAGTATCCAGGATTATATTATTTTTATTTTTATATAAAGAGTTGGTTATAATATATGTTGTTTCTTTGACGGGTGTGTTTGTAATGACTCAATATGCAAACTGAGTTTCGACGATTATATAATAATTGTCGATCGATAAATTATTAATTAGATTTGAATATTTCCTAATGTTTGAAAAACTTTTCTCACAGCTAACCAAGCTACCTTCATTAAAGAACATAATTTACTATTCAGGATGTCTAATATATGGTTAGCCAATATATTACTGTTTCAAAAGCCACAAAGTATTTTCTCCCATCATTTGTTATGTTGATTCGAAAAATTTGAAATTACTTAAAGAGGATAAATCGGTTATTAAAACCATACCTGATAAAGGTAAGGGTGTAGTGGTTATGAATAGAGAAGATTACATACCTAAACTTAAAATCTTGGTATCCGACTTATCAAAGTTCAAAATTCTTAAGGTTGATATTTTTAAACACGCCTTGAAAATGGAAACAAAAAAAAAAAAAAAAAAAAAAATTCATCCGAAAATTAAAACTGCGGGAAATCTGATCTAATTTCAATGGTCTGCATTCTTCCGGAACAGTACCAGGCTCGATTTATGGCCTACCTAGACACACACAAACGCGAACCTACCATAAGGCGCCCCATCCTCTCAGCTATCAACTCACCAACCTATAATTTGGCCAAGTTCTTGATTCCATATATTAGGCCCTTAATTCAGAAGAATCAATATACGGTTCATGTCCGTTGTTATTATTATAATTAATATTATTTTTATGGTTATATTCATATTTCTTTATCATTTATGCTTTATCATTTAATATTAGTATTATTATTTTTAGTACTATTGTTTTTATATTTACTTATTGTTTTTATTTTATTTTTATTTTCATTACTTTTATTTTTTCAGTGTTGTGTAGTGAGACTGCTCTGCTAAAACTACTTAAACGCATCCTAATGTTTGTGATGGGCAGGAGCAATGCTCCAGACACCATGATATCCACCTACGATATTGCTTTCGATCGTTCGTCGATATTCCAAACGACGCTTGCAACCATCAAATAAGTATTTTCGTTCCTAAAACGTTTCCGTGCCTAAATTCCAATTATTAAGTTAGAATTTTGTTTTATTAACGTTTTGGAGGTGAGAGATGGTTTAATAAAGCTCTCTTATATATATATATAATATAATAGATAATAATAAAGAATCGACAAAATTGTGATGGTCTGGTATTATATATAGGTATAATATATTATGTATTATTCATTCACTATTTGAGCGATAATCGCCTAGTAATATTATTATATTATATATATAATAGATATATATAATATTTGAGGATGGATACAGAGCTGGAGGTGAGTGGAGTTATATATATTATATCATTTATATATATATATATAGTATTGTTTATATATATTACAGGCGGTATCTTCTATATATCTGAGCGCTTTCCTATCTCACCCCACGATAATGGATATCGACAGATGTGACAAATCGTTTTTTGTCAGCGAAACAACTACACGAATAGTACTTCATATAAGCGTTGCTAAAGAGGTACCAAGATAGAGGTATAATTATAGTATGACTAGTGTTAATGTATAGATATGTATGAACGAGGGTATTATATATATATATATATATATGATAGATATATATATATAATATGATATTTATTTTTAATATATAGATAATAATATATATAAGTGAGAATTGATGTATCTTATAAGCTACGATGATTGAAGCCTCGGTTTTTCGGTATTAAAAAATGAAGGAATGACAAAGCGAGTGACGAGCGTTGCGAAAGATATTAACGAATCTGAGAGGATATTATGATCAAAAGACTTGCCATAGTATATTTGAAACCACTCTTTATCGAAGTTATGTATGCCAGACTGAGAGATCTTGCATTAAGGGGGGGGTATCTCTGAAGTGATCTGGAATTAATTGGAGATTATCAATCCAGCCTAGTAAAATGAAGCGCAATATTTTAAAATACCTTCTTAAGGTTTCTAAGCAAATGGAGGTTGGACACAGCGTTTATGAAGAACCACTTACTTCAAACTGGTGAACTCCAATAAGATTCAAATTATATATGCATCAGCAGTCGTGGGATGTATATAATGAGTTTGACCAAGTGCATACAGATATTAGATCAGCATATAGTCACAAATAAAGGAAAATAGTGAAAAACGGATACGAAGTATACGTTAGGATAATTTTTTTGTATTCGATGTATCGGTACCTTGAGTAGAACTCCAGGCCGGATATTTAGTCCCAAAGCAAGAGAACAGTTTTTCACTTTGTGTACGTTAGCGTGACGGGGCAGATTTGGTGGTTATGATGGAAGACGGAGTTGATACTCCTTTTACTTTAAGAAAGGATTTTTTATCATTTGTTTCTTGGTTTATGACATATTAATGTTCATTATTGGCAAAATGCTAATTTTGAAGAGACTCGCTATCCATGGTTTAAAACTGGCGCAAAAGTATAATAGAAGAGGCAGATAATGATGGACGCCTCTTTCAATGAGAGGCGAATTCCGGAAGAGTGCAATCTGTTATTCGGGATGAGTATCCTAAAGCTCTAATAACCAGCAAACATTGCGTAGCCATTGTTTAAAATCTATGTCTCTAACAGACTCTTCTAAAGTTCAGCAGCAATTTTGTCTATACATCTCTTAGGAATTTATCTTCGTCTACGATCCAATTGAGCTACTTTTTTTCGAATCAGAGTCCGAGCGTACAAGGAAATCTTTCACAGAAGAATAAACATAAAAAACGGGTATTTACTAGTAACCTGTCAGGAGCAAATAACAACAGAGGATCAAGAAGCCGGTGTAGCGAGAACCGGAAAATGGTGTGAACGGCATGAAGCGGGTGTTCACATCTTTTAAAGACATCTTGTAGGTCGCACATACCCTTGCATGCTCAATAATGGAAGAAATAAAGCAATGGGCCTGGTGAATTATCAAGCAGATCTGATAAAGCGTAATCTATCG
>JABUQX010109580.1:27500-33112 GCA_015478945.1 Trachelipus rathkii
TTTCTACACGCTGGAACAGAACTTATTATATGCTTAAAAGATTGTTTGAACAAAAAGTTCCCCTATCCATATACGCTGCTGAATGCAATCAGAAAATGTTGACTGATTTTCAGTGGCAAAATTATTCCATTTACTTGAGCCATTTGACAACATCACTAAAACAAGCTTTAAACGTGAAGTAACAGTCGCCCAAGTGATACCTTCCATTTTAGCAATAAATCTATTTTTAAATAAGGCAATTAAAGCAAAAGCTTCAGTGGAATAATTACACTCGTTGAAGAGCTTAAGAAATCAGTAGAAAAAAAGACTTTCTAAGTTTCTGTGATAAATCTTTGTGTGTAGCTACTTTCTTAGATCTGCGATTCAAGCTAATTTTTCAACATGAATCAGATGAATCAGTAAAAAATATGGTCGTTGAGGCATGGAAAGAAATGCATGAAAATTTAGCTCCTGACTCTTCTGCTGACGATGATTTACGTAGTGGGGAAAGTTAAGCTGAAGGTTCCATTTTTCACTTCTTTAATGGATTGTTTTTAAAGAAATTGTGGCATCAAAATCGTCATACAGAAAAGAAAGTGAGAGTGAAAAAAGAAAGTCCCATTCTTCTGACGATTTGATTATGTTACATTGAAGTAAAAGACTAATACGGAATTACATCAGAAAATAAACAAAATATATAAGTTGCCTACTTTGACCAGTGAAGACAAGAATTCCCTTCAATTGGTGGAAAAACACTGGAAATATATTTATGAATTTGAAAAAACTAGCAATAAATAATACCTTTCAGCTCCACCGTCATCAGTCGAAAGTGAAAGAATATTTAGAACAGGAGGAAATATTTATGAAGCCACAAGAAATATCCCCTGAAAATGGAGAACTGCTAATGTTCTGTCATTTTAACATTAGAGCTTATTCAAATGAAGTTTATTTTAATATCTTTAACTACGAAATTTTTCAATTTTCATTAATTATTTTTAATATGTGAATGGTTTGCTACAGGGTAAGAAATAGTTATTTACTTTTTGTTTTATTACTGTATATAACACTGGTAAAACATGGAAATATCTTGGACGGGGTTTCACAATTGATTTTTGATGTGCTGATTCCAAAAAATGTAATTCGGTTTTTGCATATCACATCGCTTTTGTGAGATATTGTGTGTAACACAGATTTGTAAAAATTTTATGTAATTTTTACCTTTTTCAAGAGGGTCTATCACAAATATTGATGATGATATTATATATATATATATATATATTATATATATATATAGTATAATAAGATATTATATATACTATATATATATACATATATATATATATATATATTAATATATTATAATATATATATATATATGATATATATATATAATATATATATATATATATATATATATATATATTGATATATAAAGGAGAGAAAACAAATTCGCAATGATATGATACCATGTCTTGATAGATATATGTTAACATATAATTACAACTATGAATAGAAGGAGTAATAGGGACAAATGAATGTAATAGAAGGGAAATGGGTTTAGTTAATGTAAACATACCTACGATGGTAGTAACTTTCTCTTCGTAGGCGATCTACTGTGCATAGCGTCTGGAATATCCCTCATCAAGCTCCAACAATAGTCGGCCATCATATTGATTTCCCACTTGCCCTGGTAACGTCTTTCCATGAACTTTAGATCTTGATGGAGGCGTTCACCCTGCTCATCACTAACATCGCCTAGGTTATCCGGAAATTTTCTTATGTGAGAATGTAAGTAGTGCAACTTTATTCTCATTCTACATTCATGAGAATGAAAACTGTCTAGCAGTTCCTGTACAATGTAAGTGGTTCTCGGCTTTCCTGTTCCCCAGAAAATTATGTGCTACATCTGAAAAAGCATTACACGCTCTTGCCTCTAACACAGTCATTGTTGTAGAAAAGGCAGCATCACGGAGGAGTTTCCGTATTTGTGGGCCTCAAATATTCCCAGTTTTTTCTTCTCGTCACTCAGACCAGGAAACATTGAGCATATATATAGCGAAAGCATTCACCATCATGGTCCATGGCCTTCACAAATTGTTTTCACCAAACCAAGTTTTATGTGTAGTGAAGAGGGAAGATGATGTTTTCTCTCTGTACAAGTAGTTCACGTAAGATGTTCCTGTCACCCTGGCGTCAAGGTTTCCCTGGGTGGCCATCTCTTTTGGTCCAGTGATCCTTTGCCGCCCGCCTGTCCAAATAGCACAGGAAGCAGGTATATTTGGTGAACCTGCTTGCTGACCGAGGCAAAAATGTCTTACCATTTGAGGTCGACGCATATTTACCATCCATGTACCTGATATTGTAGCCTCTCCAAACTGTCTTGATTTTTGCAGACCCCTCTCTCATCCGTACCGAGTACCCTACTTGGAACCGAAGCATTACCTGTTGCCGTGTGTAACCAACACACACTTTAAACTGCTTTTGGAAGTGTCAATAAACAGTCGCCACTCACCTTCATCGTATGCTGGGAGTCCAATAGCGAGTAGTAGGCCTGCCACTTCACTGCAATACACAAGGTTACCATCTGACTGAAAGAGCCTCCGCAGCTCTGCTTCTCAGTTACGATAAAATGTTATCTTGTGCCATCGTCCAGAGGTTTTTTTCCATTTTTTTTTTTCGTTTTGGGGGGCCCCAAAAAAAACTTCGGGGGGAAAATACATGCAACCTCGAAGCCAACAGCTCAGGACAACTTTGGCAAATACAACTCTCATAAAGATCGTTCAGTTCACCCTGGGTAAACAATGACGGACCACATCCGACTGTATTTCAGATGGATGATGGACATCATCCAGGTCATTTGGCATTCCATACATGTAGCACGTACGAAACGTTACCACATGCTTCGAGGAATATCGACCGCAGTCAACTACTGTAGATATATCGGAGGTAACTCTAACACCTACTCGTGCGACTATGAATTTGTCATTCCTAGGGAGCATGCAAAATTAGGGATCCATGATTGCACGAAAACGGGGTTTTGATACAGCAAATCCGAGAATATATATGGAATCAGCCCCTCCGAATTACTATATATCTGCCTACAAAAGTCCATCCAAGAAAAATTCACCTTTTTTGTTGACCATTGTAAGTTTTTTTTTTATTTTTTCCCTAAATGAATGACCGAAACTTTGAAATAAACTATTCGCCGAATAGCGAATGAATTATCGGCCGAAATATTGTCGGTATTCGCCGAATACTTTTTAGCCGAATATTCGGTATTCGTCTTTTTCACTATTCGGCACATCCCTAATATATATATATATATATATATATATATATATTATATATTATATATAATATATATATATATATATATATATATATATATATATATTATATATATATATATATAATATATATATATATATATATATATATATATTATATATATATATTATATAATATATATAGGGCGTGATGGTGATGATTAGTTTGGAAGTGTGTAACAAAGCGTTTATGGAGGGTATAGTTCGAATGATTGGAGGAGAGCAATAATAGTATCCTTAAATATGGGTAAGTGGGATAAGGCCAAACTGTAGGATATTCTTAGAAGGGTATAGTTTATTGAGTTTTTTAGGAAAGATATATGATGGTATTTGGTCGAAAGATTGTGCGTCGAGTGGCTGAAAGACTGATTGGTGGAAGAGCAAGGTGCGTTTAGAAGTTGGTTTAAAAGGATGTGTGGATCAAGTCATTTTACATCTGGAAACAAATGAGTGGGAAAATGAAGGGAAAAGAATAAATTGTATTTAGTTTTATGGGATTTTGCAATAGCGTATGATAGGATGAATAGAGAAGCTCTATGGCAGGTGTTAGTGATTATATTGGTGTTGGTGGTAAGCTTCTGAATGAAATCTAAATTAAGTATGACGATAGTTGAAGTGTTGTGTAAGAATAATGAGTCGAAAGTGATTGGTTTAATATTTAATATCTAGAGTGAAGTAGGGATGTGTTATGTCTCCTTGGTTCATTCAATTTGTACATGGATGGGGTTATGCAAGAATTAGTAGAGGTGGGGGTGGCAGGGGGATGGTGTTAGAATGATGGAAATGGAAGAGAGTGGAGGGTTTTCTACCTATTATATGAAGATATTTGTTTTTTTGTGAGCGAATCTGAAGAGAGTTTTGAGAGGAACTGGTAAAGAGATTTTGATTATGTAGGGTGATGTAAAAAGAGGGTTTTGAAAGTAAAAGTAGATAAGAGTAAGGTTATGGTGTGAGTGAGACAGTCCTTGGTGTGAAGTTATATTAGAGGTGAGCAGCTGGAAAAAGTATGTCTGAGTTTAAATATTTATGCGATATATGTTGGATGAAAGGGATGTAATGGTGCACATGTGGTAGGAAAGCGTGAATGGTAGGGAAGGTAGCTTGATGCAATTAAAATCCTTGGTGAGATGTAAAGTTGGCTAAGTTTGAGTGCGCTGGGGTCTTACATGAAGGCTATGTTGTTACCTGTGTTAATGTATAGTAGTCAAGACTATGGTCTTTAATAAGAGGTATTAGTATCTAAAGACAATTGTTCAGTTGGAATAATTTTTTGGGTAGTGATAGTTGTGAGAGAATGATAAATAAGAATGAACGTCTTGGAGTTGATGTGGTTGTGAAAAAGGGTGTAATGATGGAGAATGAATGAAAGCTTACGTTGAGATGGTGTTGGTCATGTGGAAGGGATAGATGATAGTCGGCTGTAGTTAACGGGATGAATAGTTGGTGCGGTTGCTGGGAATCGACCGGACTGGGAGACCGAAGAAACAGTGGATTGAGGTCAGTAAAAGAATGCTTGGAGGAGAGAAAGTGAGTTTGCAGAGGCGGAAGAAAGGTGTAAGAGGAGTGCATGGCAGGATTTGGAGGGGGTATAGTTTGTAGGCCCAAATGGGCCAGGATGAACCCCACACTGCACGAAGATGCCATTAGTGAGGATCCGTCGTGGTCCCGTGAAGCTTCATAGGGTGATTTTTCTGACTGCCAACAAGTTCTCCTAAAAGGATAGAAAGGTGCGGTAAAGATGGGCTTATTTTCTAGTTGCTTTCATATGTTCTTCTACTACTTTTCTCTTTCCGGTGCATGTTACGCACAAACCCATGAGTCTTTGGGGAGAGAAATATATATATAATATATAGTATTATATATATTATATATATATATATATATATTATAATATATATATAATATAATATATAAATATATAATATATATATTATATATTATATATTTATATATATATATAAATATATATTATAATATATATATATATAATATATATAATATATATATATATATATATATATATATATATATTATATATATATATATATATATATATATATATAATATATACTACTATATATATATATGGCAAGTTTCCATAAGGTACTTGTACTTGATACCATGTTGATCTGTCTTAGCCGAGGTGACAGAGTCACCACATAGGGAAATTGACGAAGGTATGAAATCTTCTAACTATTGACAACCATAGGTGGGAAGCTGCTTTGAAAAGGTTTACCGAAGTTGGCCTTCGATGAATACGCTACTGTGGATAAAGACAGATAGTAAAATCGTTTATCTCCTCTTTTC
>JABUQX010109581.1:5000-17500 GCA_015478945.1 Trachelipus rathkii
TTGTCTTGGAAACCTCATATCACAATGGTTGCTAAGGTGGCCTCAAAGAAGCTGGGAGTTCTGTTCAGGTTGCGGGAATTTTTTTCTTCTGCACAGCTACTCCAGCTATATAAGGGACTTATTCGCCCTTGCTTGGAGTACTGTTCTCACATCTGGGGGGGCTCCGGCTCCACCCTTCTATTGGATAGAGTTGAGTCTAAAGCTAAGAGACTTATTAACTGTCCCCTACTTTCAAACTCTCTTGACCCTCTATCCCTGCGACGTGACGTTGGCGCACTATCTCTTTTCTATAGGTACTACAACGGTAGATGCTCAGGAGAGTTGGCTGCTCGCATTCCACCTCCATTGCGTCGCCCTCGTAATACAAGGGGTGCCATGCTCTCGCATGAATTTTGCGTGAGCATCGAAAATCCCAGACTCGTTCGTTGTGGTGCTCCTTCTTTCCAGCCACTTCTGTTCTGTGGAACTCTTTGCCATCTTCTGTTTTTCCAATTGCATTTAATCTTCCTCTCTTTAAAACCCATGTCTGCGCTCACCTAAGAGATTTGCGTTAGGCTTGGGTGGGTTTTCATGTATTTTATTTTCTGCCCCCTCCTTGAAAAGGGCCCAGCCCGTGAGTGGTGGTAATTATTGTAATATATATATATATATATATATATATATATATATATATATATATATATATATATATATATATATATATATATATATATATATATATATATATATATATATATATGTGTGTGTATATTTGTATGTGTGTGTGTGTGTTTGAGTGTGTTTTGTCAAATTGTCAAAGGTATTGAGTATAGCATTCCCGTTAAGTGCTCTCGACAGAACCTGTCCAAATATTGTTTATCTCTCTTTTCATTGCTGTGCATGGGAAGTTTCAAGCTCTCATATTATACACATACAAAAGTACATATATTATTACACATACACACATACCACACACACTCTTATACACTCATGTCTACTTTTATTCTAGGGAGGTAGATAACCCATCTTCATATCCCAGTATATACGAGAATATATATATATATATATATATATATATATATATATATATATATATATATATATATATATATATATATATATATATATATATGTGTGTGTGTGTGTGTGTGTGTGTGTGTGTGTGTATGTATGTGTGTGTGTGTGTGTGACCACTAGAGGGCCCTTAGCCATTATTTGATTGTCGGTGTAACAGAGATGTTAATAGAAAAGTCTATATTTTGTTTGAAAACATGAAATTTGGAGATAGATAGATAGATAGATAGATAGATAGATAGATAGATAGATAGATAGATAGATAGATAGATAGAAATTACTTCTGCTACTACTACTACTACCACTACTACCACTACTACTACTACTACTACTACTAATAATAATAATAATAATAATAATAATAATAATAATAATAATAATAATAATAATAATAATAATAATAATAATAATAATAATAATAATAATAATAATAATGATAATAATGATAATAATAATAATATTAATAATAATAATAATAATAATAATAATAATAATAATAATAATAATAATAATAACACACACATAATAATAATAATAATAATAATAATAATAATAATAATAATGATAATAATAATAATAATAATAATAATAATAATAATAATAATAATAATAATAATAAATCAACAATTTTAATAATATTGCATGCTAATATATATATATATATATATATATATATATATATATATATATATATATATATATATATATATATATATATATATATATATATATATATATATATATATATATATATATATATATTAATATTATTTATATATTTTTTTTTTTATTTTTTTTTTTTTTTATTTTTTTTTTTTAATTAATTTTAATTCCTTCAATTTAATTTTTTTTATTCAATTTTAATCAATTTTATTCTTGATTCAAATATAAATATAAATATAATATAAATTTTATTCTTGATTTAAATATAAAAAAGTTTCCTTTAAATTAATCAAATTTTGTTCCCCTTTTTCTTTTCTTCTTCTCCTCGGATCTAAAATTACTTGTTTTCTCTTCCTTTTTTTCCGGTCTGTTAATTTGTCTGTTCTATTTTATGTATGGATCTACCTGGGTCAGTTTATTTCGTCTGTTAATTTGTCTGTTAATTTCTATTCTATTTTAGTTATGGATCTACCTGCTTACCCGTCTGTTTATTTCGTCTGTTTATTTCGTCTGTTAATTTCTGATCTATTTTAGTTATGGATCCACCTACTAACTTGTTCGTTTACTTTGTCTGTTAATTTTTCTGTTCTATTTTATGTATGGATCTACCTGCTAATCTCTCCGTTTACTTCGTCTGTTCTATTTTAGCTCTATAGATCTACCTGCTAACCTGTCCGTTTACTTTGTCTGTTAATTTGTCTGTTCTATTTTATGTATGGATCTACCTGCTTACCTGTCTGTTTATTTCGTCTGTTAATTTCGGCTTTATTTTAGTTATGGATCTACCTGCTAATCTGTCCGTTTATTTCGTCTGTTTATTTGTCTGTTCTATTTTATGTATGTATCTTCCTGCTAATCTGTCTGTTTATTTCGTCTGTTAATTTCTGTTTTATTTTAGTTATGGATCTACCTACTTACCTGTCCGTTCACTTTGTCTGTTAATTTATCTGTTTTATTTTTTCTATGGATCTACCTGCTTACCTATCTGTTAATTTCGTTTGTTAATTTCTGTTCTATTTTAGTTGTGGATCTACCTGCTAATTGGTCCATTTATTTCGTCTGTTAATTTGTCTGTTCTATTTTTTCTATGGATCTACCTGCTTAGCTGTCTGTTTATTTTCGCTGTTAATTTCTGTTCTATTTTAGTTATGGATCTACCTGCTAACCTTTCCGTTTATTTCTTCTGTTAATTTGTCTGTTCTAGTTTATATATGGATCTACCTGCTAATCTGCCCGTTTATTTCGTCTGTTAATTTGTCTGTTCTATTTAATGCATAGATCTACCTACTGATATGTCCGTTTATTTCGTCTGTTAATTTGTCTGTTTACTTTTATGTATGGCGATCTACCTGCTAATATGCCCATTTATTTCGTCTGTTAATATGTCTATCTTATGTGTGTGTACCAGTTAATTTGTCTGATCTTTTCGTCTGTTAATTTGTCTGTTCAATCATATATATATATTTGTCTACCTGCTAATCTGTCTGTCACTTTTCTGATAACTTATCTGCTCAATCTTATGTGTGTCTGCTAATCTGTCTGTCCAATCTAATGAGTTTTTTATACCTGCAATCTGACTGTTCTTTGTGGCTGTTAATATGTCTGTTCTTTCATAAATATGTCTACCTCCTAACATTTCTCTTCTCTATGTCTTTTAATATGTCTGTTCTATCATAAATCTGTGTCTACCTTTTAATATGTCTGTTCTTTATGTCTGTTAATCGTCTGTTCTATAATATGTTTGTCTTTTAATATGTCTGTTAATATGTCTGTTCTTTCATAAATATGTCTACCTCCTAAAATTTCTGTTCTATATGTCTTTTAATATGTCTGTTCTATAATAAATCTGTGTCTACCTGCTAATATATCTGTTCTTTAAGTCTGTTAATCGTCTGTTCTATAATATGTTTGTGTCTTTTAATATGTCTGTTAATATGTCTGTTCTTTCATAAATATGTCTACCTCCTAAAATTTCTGTTCTATATGTCTTTTAATATGTCTGTTCTATAATAAATCTGTGTCTACCTGCTAATATATCTGTTCTTTAAGTCTGTTAATCGTCTGTTCTATAATATGTTTGTGTCTTTTAATATGTCTGTTAATATGTCTGTTCTTTCATAAATATGTCTACCTCCTAAAATTTCTGTTCTATATGTCTTTTAATATGTCTGTTCTATAATAAATCTGTGTCTACCTGCTAATATATCTGTTCTTTAAGTCTGTTAATCGTCTGTTCTATAATATGTTTGTGTCTTTTAATATGTCTGTTAATATGTCTGTTCTTTCATAAATATGTCTACCTCCTAAAATTTCTGTTCTATATGTCTTTTAATATGTCTGTTCTATAATAAATCTGTGTCTACCTGCTAATATATCTGTTCTTTAAGTCTGTTAATCGTCTGTTCTATAATATGTTTGTGTCTTTTAATATGTCTGTTAATATGTCTGTTCTTTCATAAATATGTCTACCTCCTAACATGTCTATTCTATATGTATTTTAATATATCTGTTCTATCATAAATCTGTGTCTACCTGCTAATATATCTGTTCTTTAAGTTACGATAGGATTTTATGATTTCGGATTGCTAACCTGTGTTCATAATTGTAAATCAATTAATAAATAAGGATAAATAAGAATATGACGAAAAACTATTTAATAGGTTCCTCAAACAACCCAGCATATTGTGGGTGTTAACCTGATTTGAATGGTGTCAACTTTGATGGTGCGAGAGCTATTGAGGCTCATCTTGCGTGGCTCGCTTCTGGTGCCGTCAATCTTGTGATGGATGCGGTCAAAGTCATTATGTAATGGTACTACTTTGTTTTTAGGGGATATTACAATTTCAACAGTACCAGTAGAGTAAAGATAATATATATATATATTATTTGAGTATGGCTATCATATATAGTATATAAGCTTATCGTATATAAATTTTAAGACATAACTAATATATATAAAATATAATTAATATTATAATATATAGTATATATCTAATTATATATATATTAGTATAGATATATACTATATATATAATATATATATAGTTTTCTATATATATATATTATATATGATCTCTATAGATCAAATTTTGATGATCTCCTCACTTTTGAATATTTTCGTGCGGCCTGGCCGAGATCTTTGATGGTTTCGGCTTTGAATATTGCCCGTCCAGCTTTGATGCTATCTACGCATTTGGATAGCCTCAGCTTTGATGCCATCTACTTTGGATTTTAGTCAACTTGTGATGACTCGCAACTTTTTGGTGGCCGTATCAAGATATACTTATATATTATCAGTTAGATTAGGCTGTACAACTTTGATACGTCAGCTTTGATTGATTTGACTCTACTGTTTTATGATTGACGTCATCTTAGGTGGTTTATTTGGCTGTTGTTGATGGTGTGACTTCTTCTTTTTCTGACCTCAGGCATTGTAATTGGTAATTAGTGTATATATATATATCTAATGTACGGTATATATATATATATATATATTATATATATATATACATGAACGCAACAAGTGCATATATACATACATACAGTACATACATATATATATATATATATATTTCTATAGTAGTTAAAACATAATAAGTACAAATGGAGATGCTAGATCTAGTCGATGTATATATATACATACATGACATACATACATACATAAATTAAAGTTAGGCTTAGATATTTAATGTTATTGCTGAACGTTGCTGCTTCATTATTTTTTTAAGCCCTTGCTTCCATTAAAATTAGTAAATAAAATAATTTTAAATAGATAAATAAAGTTTACAAAAATAAATGGGAAGAATTCACTTCTCAAATAATAATAATTTTTGAATGTATTGTCACAAAAGATTTTTTATTTTTCAATTTTTGGGAGTGGTTTCTCGGAAATCACCGTAAAGAGTTATAATAAATAAATAATCTTCGCTAGCAGACATTCAAACTGACTTGTCCTCATAAGGCAACTATTTAAGAATTATTAATTGTGATAATAATTTAGTATTTGGGACCATCTGCGAATTAAAATATTAGAATTTAATTTACATATTGAAATTTATAAAAGAGTACTATTGATAGTTCTATATTATATATATATATATAGTATTAGTATTATTACACTATTATTTATTAAGTATATATATATTATATATTATCTTTATATATGTTTTTAATATATATAATTATATAATTATATATATTTATGGTATATTTGATATTAGTAATTACTACTCGCCATTTAAATTTCGGACACATTCAGTAGCCATTGGGCCTCGTTGGGCCATCCAAAAGCTGAAACCTTCAAAGATGGTGCACACATACAGCAGCGGGAGCGAGCGAATAATAAAAGTATGAAGTATATATCATCAAAGCTTGGCAAAATAACATAAGACAAATGTTAGACAGACAATACCTACTGTATCAAAGTTAAATTACGACTACTAGTTCAATATAGTATATATACAATATATATATTTTTTTATAGTATTCAAAAAATTATGAACGCATCAAAAGTGACATATATAAATTCAAATAACTATATAGGTTAGCACTATACAAATATGATTATAGAAGCCATGTCAATAATTAGTTTGTAATATATATAATACTCAATCTAAAGTATAGTACATATTAGTTAAAATATATAATATGATATATATAATATTAGCATATTAAGTTATAAATATATATAATATTACTATATAATATACTAGTTAATAATATACACTTCAAGTCTTTCTCATAGCATTTATATATGTACAAAATCTTGACCGAATACTGCAGCATGAAATACTTTGTAAAACATAAGCGATGAGCGGATTGTCCATTAGAAGTTGTATAACAAAGCTGCAAAACGTTATGACACCCTTGTATGTTTCAAGAGCAAGAAGTTGACAACCATCAAAAAACCACGAAAAATCACCTAAAAAAAGGGGGGCTAACGCCTAAAGGGGGGTCATAGGGGTGCTAAACTATAGGGGGACACATACGAACGGTTTGATTCGCACCGTCTGGCACACCCCCTTCTTCGAAGAGGTGCCAAAAATTGGGGTGCCAAAAAAGCTAGGGTGCGCAAATCCTAGGGTTATATAGGTGATCACATTTAGCTCATCAATATGCGGGCCCTAGCACGTATAATGTTATATACATTTATAATATATATGATTATATATATATATATAGGTTTATTACTTAATATACAGATTATTTTGCTTACAGTATTATATATTTATTTTTATCATATATATATTACTATATATTTCTAAAAAGAATCAGGAATACCCAAATACTAATACGCCTTTTAGTATATAGGTATATGTATCCGCTTACTATATCTATATATCTAGTTATTTTTATATATATATTATATTATTTATACAGTGTTTGAACATAATAATATATGATAGTATATAATAATATATATATATATTTTATTAGTATAATAATTTAATATATAATTTGTATAATATATATATATTAGTTTAATATATTGATGGGTATATATATATATTTATATATATATAATATATTTTATTATATATTTATATATATAGTATATATTTATATTATATAATGGTTCATGTGAGCTGGCATCGACCCGCGCGTCTCTCTGCTCATTGAGCTACGCAATTTTCATTCGGTTTAATCTATTTCTACATTTTTGTATTAATTTTCATGTCTAGGGAGTAAAAAAAAAAATTTATTCTAAATAAATCTCTACTGATTTTAGTGAAGGTGAAGTAGGTAATGTTGGAACCTTTTCTTTCCCTCTATATATTCATATTACAAGTAATATAGTAAAGTATACTCAGCCCTTTAATACCGTAATAATAAGGTAGCAGATAAGCTATTTGATATACGGGAGTGGTTGTACCCAGTACTGGGCACGTACCAGCAGAAGTACTTTAAAAATAGCATAGATCAAGTCCTTATACGATTAACCGCTCCTAACGATAATGTTGAAGTAGTAGTATCAATATCCTGACCTACTACTGTTTAATAAAGGTCATTATTTAGAGTATAGGAATTTATACGTATGCCATTTCTACTTTTTTTAGTTTAAGCTATTTATCTATGAGTGTAGTTATAATAAATCTCACTTTATAGATCATATGCCCTATCAACGATGTCTTGGTGCAGTAGAAATTACGCTCACTTTTACTTAATTGATCCAGCTCCCTCCACCCATAAATCTTGTCATGGCTCCTATTGTCAAACCTCCGACTCCCGAATCGGCAACTCTGTAGGACGGCGTTTTGATTTAATGGAATCAAATGAAATCGTTTAAGATTATTAAAAATACTCTCTAATATAAAAATATAAATATTATATATAGTGTAAAATAGTAGGGGTTATTTTGAGGCCTAGTAATCGATATTGTATCAAGATAGGAGTATACCTCCTAGTAGTGGACAATTGGGGGGACGCCGACCCCCTACAAGTTGAACCCTCTAAAATAAAACAACAACCCACCATTTTCACACCCACCACGCAGGAAGGTGAATAAGAGAGAAACGAAGCAGAGGAAATATATGGCCAATTGGTTGTAAATTTATAGTCAAATTTATAATTTATATATATACTATACTTAGAATATACTAGATATTATTATTCTATACTCGTATTATATAATTTATCAGTACTGCTATATTAAAATATATATAGTTGTATATTAATTGATTTAGATATAATTAATTAAAAATATTTAATTATATATATTGAAGTCATAAATACATATTATATAACTGTGATGTATAAGTAACAGGTTTCCAGGTGTCTTCACCATCTTAATCTTATTACATATATTATATATATATTAACTTAAAGTAGAAACAAAGTTAAATAAATAATTTTGAATAGCAATTATATCATTTTTTAAGTTAATATACCGGAAAAAATAACCTTAGTTTAGAGTACCATAAACATTAAAAATGAAAAGGAAGTAAAATTAAAAATTTAACTGCTTCACCTTTTACTAAGTTTTATACAGTTCAGAAAGATTTAAATAGCTTCTCTTTTGATTTTATGTGAATACACCTCACAAGACCACTCTAAAAAATTTAAACGTGAAACAATCGTACAATAGATATATCTACTCAACATAAAAATTTCATGACAGACGAAGATTAACTCTATTTGAAAGTGAATTTCTTGACCACATCCATTATATACTCAATAATATAATTGAAATATATTAATTAGATATTAAATAAAATGATTATATAATAGTATATATATATACCTTTTAATAACTATAGGCTGAGATGAACACTTCAATAAACGGAGGGAAGAAGATATAAACCTTACACTAATTATATACTCACTAAACAACTAAGAATCCTCTACTATGTAGTATGATTTCATAATACTCACTCGCTTAGGAGTAGTACAAGCCCTATTATCTAAGTTATTACGATATCACAGAGTCTAGAAGTTTGAAAATCTCACCTATATATATATATATAAGCTACACCTCTATTTACCTTACTCCCAACGTAAACTACAAAGTTAATGATTTTGTCACGCATATTCAAGTCATAAACTTCTATTTTATCCAAAATTTCGTGATAAATAAAAATGTTCCATATTTGGCTTAGTAAGGGAGTAAACTTAATTATCTTTATTTTTAAGCTATTTATAATAAATTATATAAAAAAGGTAAAAAATGAAATAATTGAGAATTTAATTAGTCATATAGCCATTAGAGTACATAACCCATTATTGCATTACTTATTATATTATTGATAGGTAGAGTAACACAGTCAAATATCCTAGTAAAATCAGTAGGGCCCGCATCTTGGAAGACTAAAAAAGTGATACGAGGCTCATTTATAATTAAACAAATTGGGGAAAACATTAAAAAGACTATTCCTTACTGATTTTGCCGAGCTCACTTACCCAAGACTAAGATGCTTTTTGGCAACGCAGAGAGAGAGAGGCTACTCACACAAATAACAAATTGCGACAACGGAGCTGCCTAACAGAGATTCTCTCCTCCAATTTTTGGGATCTCTTTGTCGAAGGAAGGGGTGTGCAGAACGCGATTGAGCGGATAGCAACACCGGATCGTATGTGGCTCCCTTAGTTTTAGCACCGGGCCCCCCTTTTTGAGCCGCCTCCTTTAGGGCGTAGCCGAACCATTTTGTGATTTTGCATGGAGTTTTTTGATGTGTAACTTTGAAGGTTGTCAACTTTGATGACGTCATCTTGTTGTTATCAACCCTTTGATGGTTTAAATCTTTGATGGTGGTCAACTTTGATGGTTCAACTTTGATGGCTCATCTTTGAGTGGCACCTATGTTCGATGAGATGTAAATTAGTCGGTTCATGTCTCTCGATCAGAACCATATTGACTGGTGTTAAACTTTTGATGGTGTTCAACTTTGATGGTGGCCAAGCCTTTGATGGCTCATTTTGCTGGCTGCAGGCGTTAAGCTCATCTGATTGATTGGTGTCAGCTTTGATGGCCAACCACTTTCGTTATCTGGCCGCAATTTTGATTTGGCTACAAACTTATGAGATAGGCTCAAATATTTGATGGTTCTGGTTTGTATCAGCTTTGATTGCCCTTACCTCAGCTTTGATGGCCTGCAACTATTGATAGCTCAACTTTGATGGCTCAAACTTTGATCGCACTCACACTCGCACTCCGGCAAAACAACGGGTGATTAGCGACTAACATCAGCCTTTATTTCTCCGAGAATGAGCTCATACAGGTGTAGTATAAACTCTATCGAATCACGACGTCATCTTAGGTGGTTCATCTTTCATGGTGCGCCCTATCCTGAGCGAGACTGTGCACTTTCTGATGCACGATTATTGAGAGAATAGTGTTCCAAGTACCATATTTTTTTTAGATGGTTCCAGTACATATAAATATAAACAAAGAATACGAAAAAAAAAAAACAGGCATCTGGCCAACACCACCTCCTCGCACCCACCCTGAAACAAATTTAGGTATCCGCAGTAAAAAAACACAAAGCGGACTTTCACCCCGCAGCCTGTCCAAAACGCCTTCCTCGCTACCTAAGCAGTGGGTATAACTTCAAGTAACTAAAATTCAACGTGGGAGTACCGTTCGGACAGGAACCTTCGTTATGGTAATAAATTGTGTGCCAATCTTTGAAAGAAAGAAATTAAAAAACATGAACTTTAAAATTTCTGAAATCTAAATATTTACTGGGTGACTCTTATCTTACTACTACTACTTACTATAATAATAAAATAATAATATAATAATAATGAATAATAATAATAATAATAAATAATAATAATACGTAAGATATATAATATAATAATAAAATGAAAATAAACAAAATAATAAAAATAAAGAACAATAGTGATAAAATATGCAGACGTTGGAAAATGACAAAAAAAAAAGTGAAAATTGTGATTCCTATGTAAGGAAATTGTGATCCAAAAACTCCCGTCAAATTTATGTAAAGGCTTAGCATGCGCCCTCCGCGCAAAAAATTTAAAAGTCAAAATCCGATAAAAAAAATAATCAAGCTTAAAAATGCAAAAAAGCTAACCTATAACTGTTAATAATCACAAACCCATAAAGAGAATCGGCAAAAATGTAAAACAAAAGGTTTCCCAAAATTGGTAAGGTGTTTTACTTAATACTTAAAATCTCCTTTTCGCATGCCAAATATACATTTTATTTATATTATGTAATCATTATAGACGAGTCCTGAAAAGATTTTTTTTGCCAAAAATTTCAAAAAGCCAATGATTCCAACCGTTCAGTTGCCATCGATCGCATAGATAAAATAAATATGCAAAGCTGCTGCAAATTATTTATTTCGGCGTATGATCAAAATGAAAATAAATAAATAAAATTGTAAAATGAAACGTTCATCTTCGCTGAATTTGGTATCATAAATTCAATGTTAAAATTCATCAAAAATTGTTTTAACAGCAATAAAAATGATAAATATATCAAACATTTCTTTAAAAAGATGACTGTACATTCGCTGGCAAAGTGCCGCGGCAAACCTTTTGAATAGGGGTCCGCTATCCAGCTGACTGAGTGGAAAATGGAGGAATGAGTTTGAGGGAAAAAGTTAAGCCGTAAGAAATGGTACGGGCTGGCTGAAACTAGCGAAGCCAATAATAAATTTCAGAAAAAGAAAAAAAAAAAAACAAAAAAAAAAAAAAAAAAAAAAAAAAACAACCCGCAAGAGAAGATAAAAAAAAAAAAAAAAAAAAAGTAAATCATTACAATCCTCTTTTCCATCCATAGCCGCATTAAATTAACCCATGAGTAGATTAACAGAGGATATTCTGTTTGGATATATCGAAGGCATTTGATAAAGTAAATCATGACATCTTATTTAAAAAATTAGAGACAATGCATATTCTGAATATTGTGTATAATATTTTGGTCAGTATTTATTGTAATCAGTGTGCATGTGTTAAGTTTTAGAATCTACTTAATTATCAAAAGAATATAATATTTATATTTTTATAATTTATTATTTACATTAACGATCTTATAAAACAGATAGTAGAACGAAAAATAGGTACTAAGATAGGAATCTTTATATCGAATATAATCATGTATGCGGATGATTTACTTTTATTAGCTCCTTAAGTACTAGGTAAACGGTCTTCAAACCTCCTGTCAAAGCAAACAGAGCTCTTAACGAGACCTGGTCTATAATCTATTACCAATGTACATGCAAGACCGCGCCAAGCGCAACTAGCGTAGGAAGAAAATCTGCAAATTTCTAGAACTGTTTCTAAGCAAAAAGGCACATTTTAAAATTATAAATTTTTAATCA
>JABUQX010109581.1:27500-32500 GCA_015478945.1 Trachelipus rathkii
ACTTATTAATACTCTTTCTCTCACTATCTCTCAGTAATATATCTCTACCTTTCAAACTATTACTTCAATCTTTTTTTTTAAATAATTGCTTTTAAAATTGGACGCTGTTATTTTGAACTGTCTAATCTTAAACCTCCGTCTTTGAGGAGAGTCTAGGGTTTTTCGACTTACCAACTTTCCTTCTCTGGAAGTGTGAAGTTTAGGGTTTTTCGACTTACTAACATTCCTTCTCTGGAAGTGTAGAGTCTAGGGTTTTTCGACTTACCAACTTTCCTTCTCTGGAAGTGTGAAGTTTAGGGTTTTTCGACTTACTAACATTCCTTCTCTGGAAGTGTGAAGTTTAGGGTTTTTCGACTTACTAACATTCCTTCTCTGGAAGTGTAGAGTCTAGGGTTTTTCGACTTACCAACTTTCCTCCTCTGAAAGTGTGAAGTCTATAGTTTATAGTCTTATCAACTCTCTTCCTCTCACTATCTCTCCGTAATATATCTCTACCTTTCAAACTTTCTCTTTGGAAAGTGGTGAAGTTTAGGGTTTTCCGACTTACTAACATTTCCTGTTCTCTGGAAGTGTGGAGTCTAGGGTTTTTCGAACTTAACCAGCAACTTTCCTTTCGTGGAATGTGTAAGTTTAGGTTTTTTGCGACTTACTAACATGTCCTGTCTCTGGGAAGTGTAGAGTCAGGGTTTTTCGACTTACCAACTTTCCTCCTCTGAAAGTGTGAAGTCTATAGTTTATAGTCTTATCAACTTCCTTCTTTGGAAGTGTGAAGTCTAGCGTTTTTCGACTTACCAACTTTTCTTCTCCGGAAGTATGAAGTCGACGGCATTTTCACTTACCAACTTTCCTTCTCTGGAAGTGCTAAATCCAGGGCTTTTCGATTTACCAATTTTCAGTCTCTGAAAGTGTAGAGTTTAGGGTTTCTCGACTTACCAACTTTCCTTCTCTGAATGTTTGAAGTCTAGAGTTTTTAGTCTTACCAACTTTCCTTCTTTGGAAGTGTGAAGTCTATAGCTTTTTGACTTACCAACTTTCCTTCTCTTTAAGCATAAAGTCTAGGACTTTTTGACACAAAAAAGTTCCTTCTCTGGTAGTGTAAAATCTAGAGCATTTCGCCCAACCAACTTTCCTTCTCTGGAAGTGTGAAGTCTAGGGGTTTCGACTTGGCAACTTTCATTCTCTGGAAGTGTGAAGTCTAGGGTTTTTCAACTTACCAACTTTCCTTCTATGGAAGTGTGAAAACTAGGACTTTTCGACTTACCAGCTTTCCTTCTCTTTACGTATAAGTCTATTGCTTTTCGAAATAACAAATTTCCTTCTCTGGAAGTGTGAAGTCTAGATCTTTTCGACTTAACCACTTTCATTCTCTGGAAATTTGAAGTCTAGGGTTTTTCAACTTACAACTTTCCTTCTTTAGAAGTGTGAAGGCCAGGGCTTTTCAACTTGCAAACTTTCCTTTTCTTTATGTATAGGTCTAGGGCTTTTCGACATAAAAAATTTCCTTCTCTGAAAGTGTAAAGTCTAGGGCTTTTTGACTTACCAACTTTCCTTCTCTGGAAGTTTGAAGTCTAGGGCTTTTCGACTTTGCAATTATCCTTCTCTGGAAGTGTAAAGTGGATGGCTTTTCGACTTACCAACTTTTCTTCTCTAGAAGTGTAAAGACTAGGACTTTTCACCTCATTGACTCTCTATGATACCTTTTTGTTTCCACTGAGCTGCTTCAATTTTTTCCTTGCAGTATAGTACAGTATACTGTAGTATACTATTATCAATATATTTTGATTTTAAAAAGTACTTTACTATTTAGAACTCTCTGATTGCCTACCTCCTCCTTCTTATAAGAGAAAATTCCTATGACCGTCTTTACACATAGTATTATCATTATTATAAACATCTCCCTGACTCACCCCAGATTTAACCGACATGCTCATTCTAACATGTAATTTAGTGGTAAAGTATCAAACATTCTTCCATTTCATACTTTCCTTACTTTCATTAATTCTCACACTATCAAACCTAGTGTATCTGAGCATGCTGGCCTTTGATCTTTCCAATCAGTGGAATTTATATATATATATATATATATATATATTATATATATATATATATATAGACTTGTATTATATATATAATATATATATATATTATTATATATAATATATATATATATAATATAATTATCATCAGCGCATTCTACTTCCCCAAGAACTTGGGGTAAGGTGCAATAACATGTACCGGAAACAGAAAAGTATTAGAAGAATATGACGCAAGTTCGAAAAGAAAGCCCCAGGCCTAACCGCGCCCTTGTTATACTTCAGTGGAGAACTCGTCGCAGTCAGAAAATCCACCTAAGAGCTTCACGGGACCAGCGACGGACCCTCACTATGCATCTCGTCAATGTGGGGTTCATCCCTTGGCTCAGGTGGGCCACAACCATCTCCCCCTCACAAAACCACGCCATTCACTCCTATTATGCACCTTTCTCTCGCCTCTGCCAAGCTCACATTTCTCTCCTCCAAGCATTCCTTTACTGATTCAATCCATTTTCTCTTCGGTCTCCCAGCCGGTCGATTACCAGCACACTCACCACTATACATTCGCTTAACCAACCAGCTATCATCTATCCTTTCCACATGATCAAACCATCTCAACGTACTTTCATTTATTTTCTCATTTACCCCTTTCTTCACACCACTCAACTCTCTAATACGTTCATTCCTCATTTTATCAATTCTTCTCACACCTAACACACCCCTAAGATTGTCCACTTCAACACATTGAACTTTAGATCTATACCTCTAATTCCAGTCCATAATCTCACTACTATACATTAACACAGGTAACAACATACCCTCATATAAGACCCTAGCGCACTCAAGAATTAATCCCTTTACATCCACTAACGATTTAATTGCACTAGCCACCTTCCTGCCATTCACAACTTTCCTACTACACGCTGCATTATCCGTTCCTTTTTAATCCAACATATATTTACTATATATTTAAACTCAGACACTGGTTCCAGCTGCTCACCATCTAACATAACTGCACACCGAGGACTGTCCTCAGACTCCTCACTCACAACCATAACTTTACTCTTATCTACGTTACTTTCAAACTCCCTCCTTTTAAACAACACCCTGCCAATCTCTCTAATAATCCTCTCAAACTCTCTTCAGATTCTCCACACAAAACCAAATCATCGGCATATAATAGGTAAGGCACCCTCCACTCTCTTCCATCTCCATCATTCTAGCACCATCCCCTGCCACCCGCACCTCTAATTCTTTCATAGCCCCATCCATGTACAAATTGAATAACCATGGAGACATACATCCCTGCCCCACTACTCCAGCTATTAATATTAAACCAATATTTCGCCTGTATACTTCAGACACACGCTTCTTATGTCCCTTACAATACTTTTGATTCCATTCAGAAGCTTACCACCAACACTTTATATCACTTACACCTGCCATAGAGCTTCCCTATTAATCCTCTCATACGCCTGTTGAAAGCCCATAAAACCTAAATACAATTTATTTTTCTTTTCCCTCATTTTCTCAATCATTTGTTTCAATGTAAAATTTGAGCCACCAAACAATCCCCTTCCCCCCCCTTTACCCCCACATCCTCTTTCTTAACGCACCTTGTTCTTCACCAATCAGTCTTCCTGTCATTCGACTAAACTCTTTCGACCAAAATACCAGCATATATCTTCCCTACAACACTCAATAACTAACTCCTCGCTAAAATTTCCTAACAGTTTTACCCTATCCCCTACCCTTAATAAGGGTACTATTACTTGGCTCTCCTCCAATCCCTCGAACTATACCCTCCATAACGTTGGTTACACAACTTGCAAATCCAATCAATCATCATCTCGCCTCCGTATCTTGATATTTTCACCAGTAATTTCATTTATCCCGCAGATTCACTATCTCAACTACTCACTCCACCCATTACCTCCTTACCAGTGACCTCATCCCCAAAATACCTATTCCTTCTTGCCCCATCAAACCCACACACATTCACTATCACTTCTTCATTACTACCAATGTTATGCAGATTTTCGAAGTGTTCTCTCCACACTCCCTCACATCCGTTTCATCAGTTACGAAAGCACCATCCCTATTCATTTTCTAAGCAAATTCCCCTTATTCTCATTCTTAACCTTCCGCGCTTCCTTCCAGAAGAGCTTCCTATTTCCTTGTAAATTCCCATTCATCCACGCTTTTTTTCCCCCCCCCCCCCCTCCAAAAAAAACTACTATTCATTTACCTCTTCTTTTTCTCCTACGTATGCATCTTTTAGTATTCCTTTTTTCCTCCTTATATAATTTTGAAACTTCATCATTGGCTTTTAGTACATTCAACCACGCTTCTTTTTTACTTTAAACGGCTTGCACGCTTCTTTTTTACTTTAAACGGCTTGCATCACCTCTTCATTCCACCACTCACTGTCAACGTTCTTACTCCCTACTTTAGCACATCCACACACTTCTTTCGCACTACTAACAACCGCTTCATTCATTTGCTTCCAGATTTGCTCAGTTTCGACTTGCTCACATTCAACTGATTTACTAGCAAGCGCTCTTAAATGTTCATCCTAAATGTTTTACCTATTAAAATTCTAGTGCTCACACAAGCAAATTCTACCATAGCTCTGTGCCACTGGTCACTCATCAGAATCGCAAACTATTTTTCTCCCCATCTCATTCCTCTCCACTCCAGCACACGCACTTATCACCCCACACCAATCGTTGTCTTTACGACTTCCTTTCACCTTTGTTTCAGTCGCAGCAATCAAATCAAATTTGCCCTTTCTAAAAACATCCATCACCTCTCTCCTCTTCTCCTCACAATTTATTCTTCAAAAATTCCATGTACTCAAACGATTTATACAATGAATATTAGTGCTATTACGACCAGGTAAGAGGCATGTATAAGTATTCCTAGGGTATAAAGGTGTGATTGTGCTATCGCTCCTACGACACACAG
>JABUQX010109582.1:0-12500 GCA_015478945.1 Trachelipus rathkii
TGGTATGCTTCGTTCGTTCAGATTTGGGTGTTTAACCGTTTTTCGCGGTAATAGTGAAACGCTTTCGCGTTTTCGTGCGCCGCTTCAATAATATATGATTGCGTTGCTTTTTTCAAGCCTCCTAAATGTATTTCTGTCTACAGAAGAAATTTTTTCTTAGTATTATCCTGGAATAAAATAAAACTATTGGTTAATAACAGTACCAAGCTTTCGTCCGTACACTTCGGACATTTTCAAAGGAATAGTTTTATTTTTTATATTTTAACAATTTTGATAATATAAATATTATTGCAAACTAATAACAAAAATAAAATAAACAAAAAATAAATAATTTTAAAAGTTAGAAAAGTTAACCTACGTTGACTTTTTGTTATTTAAAAATGTTTAAAAATTTGATATTTCATTATATTTTATGTTTATTACTGGTTTATGTTTCCTTAAGAGCAATGATTCCCGAGGCGCAATTCATAAAATCTTTCTTTCTTATTATGATGGAAAGCCCTTTTTTGTGCTGTTATCAGGATTTTGTGGTGTTCTTCCTTAATATGTTGGAAATATTTTTACTCGGCATACTTATGTGACATTCTCTCATGTTGGTATTCGTGTGTATCCAATATAAGCGGTGTTACATCCACTTTCGAACATTGAAATGTTTTTAACGTTACTACTCTCACCATCCAAAAGCGTCACGAGAAGAGAAGCACGAGCTCAGTTTCAATGGCTTATGGTAAGATCTTAATATAAGCTTCTTCCGTCTTTTGCTTTAATATGTTCTTTTAAAATTAATTTTAAAAGAACATATTAAAGCAAAAGACGGAAGAAGCTTATATTTTTTCATTTCATTGATGGTATTGGCGAATAAATTATTTAAGGAGTGTGCTTTATAGTTTTTTCTTCTATAATATACTGGGGGGAAGTTATTGTTTATCAGATTCTTTGTTATTCTTTCAATTTCTAAATCAAAAAGGGTCCAATCAGACAGATGATATCTTAAACGCTCTGTGAACTAAAGTCTTTATGGTAGCAATTTTGTAATTCAGCCGGAATTCCGGTACACCTCTAATATATATATATATATATATATATATATATATATATATATATATATATATATATATGTATATATATATATATATATAATAATAATAATAATAATATATATATATATATATATACTATATATATATATATATATATATATATATATACTATATATATATATATATATATATATATATATATATATATATATATATATATACTATATATTATATATATATATATATATATATATATATATATATATATATATATATATATATATACTATAGATATACATATATATATATATCTATATATATAGATATTTATACACTATATATATTTAGGTTTAAACAGAATTGATTTGAATGTGCCTAATTATAGTAATAATATAATTAATTAAAATTATGAGGGTAATTAATAGCCATTCAGTCTATAAAATCAATTTAAATATTATTTATTATATATGGTACCATTAAGGAGTTGAGATTGGTTTTTTGGAAGTTTAAGTATTAAAAAACAATAAGTCATTCCATCCATTCCACTCCATCCTTCTCCATCCCTCCTTCATTTCCTTCCTGTCCATCCACTGTCCATTTCCTTTCTGGGCTCACTGGTTTCCTGATCTTTCTTTGTATATCTGGATATATATATTTTTGAGTCCTACTCTTTATCATATATATATATATATATATATATATATATATATATATATATATATATATATATATATATATATATATATATATATATATATATATATATATATATATATATATATATATATATATATATATATATATATATATATATATATTTACAGTTGCTAGCAGAGAGAACTTAAGGGAGATAATTCCTTGTTCCTCTATCCTGTAGATTTTCTGAGCCAAAGATATTCCTAAATGAAGTTCCAACAGTCGAATCTTAAATATTAGTAAACTATGACTAAACTACGTTTATAGAATATACTTAAAAATAATAAACTAATTTTAATCAACTAACTTAAACTAACTTAAATCTATTACCTATTCTTTAAATTACGACTAGTTCATCTTCAAACTAAAGCTTTGGTCAACTTTTAATAAGCCTTTAAAGATACATAGTGAGGAACTCAAAAAGTCAAAACAGTGAATTTAAACGTTATTAAGTAATTTAATAAATAAATAATGAATTTACCTTAAATAATATTAAATAATAAATATAAAAATGATACAGAATTAATAAAATAAACTTAAACACGTTTTTCTCCAAATTAGAAGAAAAATTATTCCAAACAAATATGACTTTTTTGAGATAAATCTGTATTATTATTATTATTATTATTATTATTATTAATAGCCCCCTTCTCTATATTACCAGTGGCTCTAATCACTACCACCTTCATGGGCGTAGGCAGGGGGGTGCAGGGGGTCACTTGCCCCCCCTAAATCTTGGCGAAATAACAAGTATGAACCTTATAATTTTGCCAGACGACATTTTTAAGGGTTTAGTAGTAGAAAAACTGAAAAAAAACATCAATCGATAGATAATGAAGTAGTAATTACTTATTAATTACTAACGTATTATATTATTTTTTCTAAAGTTTTAATGTGTTTTCGTTTTCATATTGGCTTAAAGTCAACTAACTTTGTGCTTTTACACAGCTGGATTCTTCTGACATTATTCCGCTAGAACTTTTGATTCAGTATGTAGTAGCATTTGGCGGCTACCAAAGCTGTTAAATCAATCTCGGAAGGCGTACCCATTGATATGCAGCTGCGGGCAACACAGTCAAACTCGGTCTGGGAAATAAAAATATTCTGGCTCAGTTGAGAGGACCATTTAATTTAAATTTTTATAAGTAATTCTCAAGTGTGTGACAAGAATATTTGAGTTGAGTGTGTGTGTGTGTCAGTGTGTATCCCAGAGTGTGTGTGGATATATATATATATATATATATATATATATATATATATATATATATATATATATATATATATATATATATATATATATATATATATATATATATATATATATATTTTGAAATATTTACCATTCTTTCTCTTATTTTCTGATTTATTTAAAGAGAAGTATGTTCCATAAATTACATAATTTCAGAACCATTTCTTTTCAAATTAACTTTCACCATTTTATAAATATTTTGTTATAGAATAGGATTTGGTTATTTATTCCATTCAATTTAAGTGTAAACTTAACTTTTTAAACTTTTACTAAAATAATCTAATATATAATAGCATAAAATTGTGTTTGAGATTAAGGGGAGACTTCATAGCAAAATCTCAACTATTCCAAACCGATAAAAGTAAATGTTTTTTTCATTAACAGCTGCTTATATTTTTAAGTGTTTTACAAACCTTAAAACTTACTTGCTTTTTATCTGAATATTTTATACTTTTAGTCTTTTAATTCGCCTTTTTATTTTATTCAATAGACTTTAGTATTATATAAACATATACTTAAGACTATCGAATGGAATTAAGCTATAATTTTAGGAATAAGTTTAAGAACTTTTCCGGTTGGAATTGGCTTTCCTTGAATTTTAAGAAAGACTTAAGTTTGTTTTTTTCGATTGCAATTGGTTTTCTTTGAATTTTAAGAAAACTTATTTTTATGTCTCTATTGAAATGATTTTTCTTTTAAGTTTAAGATAAATTTAAGTTTAAATATTTCGATTGACGTATTTTGGTAATAATAATAATAATAATAATAATAATAATAATAATAATAATAATAATAATAATAATAATAATAATAATAATAATAATAATAATAATAATAATAATAATAATAAATAATAATAATAATAATATTAATAAAAACAATAATATAAATAATAATGTAATAATAATAATAATAATAATATGTAATAATAATATGTAATAATAGTAATAATGTGTGTGTGTGTGTGTAATAACAATAATAATAATCATAATAATAATAATAATAATAATAATAATAATAAAAAAAACGTACTTCCCCAAGAGGGTCATACGACCTATATGTGGGACATATCGAGAAAGGTCCTAGGGTATCACGGGCCTAACGACTATTCCGCTGGCTGGCCAGGCCTATCCTTGGATGCCAGGGAAGCTTTCCATTTGTGGCAAAGCACACCACAAATGTACTCATTAACATCTGAGTGGGACGAAGCTAGAGGAGAGAACAGCTCACGTTCTCTCGCTCCCGCAGTCATCAGACTATTCTCGCTCGAGTCACTCAGAATAATGTCTAATGAATTATGGTCTCAATGGTGTGGTGGGTGCATGGTGCAAATGGTCTCAATAAAGTAATAAATAATAATAAAATAAAATTAATGTTGTTTGTCAATATATATATATGCATATGTATGTATGTGTGTGTGGGGTTTTGATAGACAAATCACCTAAAACATATATACAAATTATATATATATATATATATATATATATATATATATATATATATATATATATATATATATATATTTATATATATATATATATATATATATATATATATATATATATATATATATACACTCCTGTAACACGTCTTAAGAATCTCGAATCTCTAACTTTGATGTTCTGTGGCTTAACAGCCATTATTCATTCTACTAAAATAATCTTGTGCTTCTGCTACTGTTCTCTAACAGAACAGATTTCCGGTTCTTTATGATTATCTTACAACTTCTCATGAGGCCGATACATCTTCTCATCCAAATACTAAGGTTCCTCTATTTGGGGATTTCAATGTACATGACTTACTGAATGGTTGGGGTCCTCATGCCCCAGTTGGAGGTGGGGAAGAGGTGAATCATTCAAACATTCTCAACTTTGACCTGGGCAGCTAATTGGGGAACACACACATTCCGGATCGTCTCCAGCCAGTTGCCAGATTTTACTTGACCTATGTTTCTACTTGATTCTCTCTCTATAAATGCACCACCTTCGCTCTATTGGTAACTATGACCAACCTTATATTTAATTTTAATACTTTCTCTCCAACAGTTCCATCCTGCCCTACGCGCTTTTTCTGGCACTTTAATCGGGCCGATTATGTTGCCTTGCGTCGCTTCTACACTAACTGTAATCGGAATGACTGTTTTGATTCTGGTGACGCTTCGGTTTCTGCCGATAAGGTGGAACTGTAATCGTTGATGGGATGAGCAGGTTCATTCCTTCTTCGACTAAATCTTTCTCCTCCTAATCCATGGTTCGATCGTGCTTGTTCTCTGGCCATTCAGGCTAGAGACAGTGCGGCGTATCGAGAATGGAAAAATTCTCGTTCTCCCTATCACTCTTGCTAATTTTCAATCAGCTAGAAATCGTTGCAGGGATACTCTTCAACGAGCAAAGCGGGCTTTCATCAAACAAAAGGGCGCTGACCTCCTAGGTTCTCCTACTGAAAAATCTTTCCGGCCTTTTCCAAAAACAGCTCTAACAACTTCTGTAAATCTGCCTTTCCTCCTCTTATTTGATCGACGGTTCTGTTGCTAATTCACCAACTGAAAGGCCAATCTCACTGGTCTCCTATTTACCATCAACTCAACCCTGGACATTCTGCCATTTCCTCCTCCTCACTCCTCTCAGATGTCCACCATGCTTTGCTGCTTTGATTACATTTGATCGGTGCTGGACTCCTGAAATCGGAAGGATGATGGACCGGATGGCGTTCACTCCTAATTTTTTTGAAGGAATGTGCCTCCGTGCTGACCGCCCTCGTTCAACTATATTCTCTATGTCTCAAAACTAACACTTTCCCTCAGTGTTGGAAGGGCGCACACGTCAAACACACTCTCATTTCAATTCTGCTCCTCTTTTGCTTCTAGAATTGCCTCTCGTCTTAATCTTCCGATTCTATTCTCGCTGTTGATCTGGATAGGATTTCCGGGTGGGGTCGCCTCAACCTTATGAAATTTAATTCTTTTTACAACTCAACTTCTACAAATCTCCCTCTCTAAAACACCTTCCAACTTTCCTATCTCTTTCGACGGTTCTCTCGTCTCTCCTGTTGAAAATATAAACATCATTGGCATAAACAAAAAATGTTTTGGAGACCTAACATCAGAGAAGTTTGCTAGGGAGGCCTCAAAGAAACTGGGAGTTTAGACTGCGAGACTTTTCCTCGTCTCAGTAACAGTAGCTATGCAAAGGGGCCTCATCCGCCCTTTGTATGGAGTACTGCTCTCATATCTGAGGGCTCGGGGCTCACCCGACTCTGGACAGGGTCGAGTCAAAGACAACCAAAAGACTTATATAAACTGTTCCCGTACTTTCCACTTCTCTTGACCCTCTACCTTTGCTGCGCGTGTTGGTGTTTTATCTCTTTTCTGTAGGTACCGCGGCACGGCAGGTGCTCGAGGGAACTTGTCACTCGCGTACCACAACCTTTACGACGCTCTCGTCGTAACACTAGGGGTGCTATGTGCTGCGCACGAGTTTTGTGTGGGTATTGGTAACTCCAGGCTAGTTCGCTGCGGTGATTCCTTCTTTTCTGCCACCTCGGTTCGCATTGGAATTCTCTATATTTCCATTCCACCCTTCCATTCCATGTCCCTCAGGCTCCTTTCATGTCCGTGTTATTCAGAAGGGTCGAGCTTATCGCAGTTCCCTAAAGAGGCCCTCTTAGAAATCAAAGCTCTATACTCTCTCTCTCTCTCTCTCTCTCTCTCTCTTTCTATATACATATATATATATATATATTTCTATATATATATATATATATATATTGGTAAATATTTTTTCCTTTGATGTATTAAAACTAAAATAATTTCTTTAATTTACTCATAATCTGCCGACCTATTTCCTAGGCATTAACCAGGTATTTTATGAATATTTAGTTATGGAATAGGCTTTTTTTTATTTATTCCATTCAAATTAAGTGTAAACTAAACATTTGAACCCTTCAGTAAAGTAATTTAGCCTTTAATAGCTTAAAAATGTGTAATCTATTAATATTATATTCTCAACCTATTAAATATTATTTAAATTATAATTTAATTAGTTAATGCTTTTTTTTTTAAAAAAAATTTTTTTTTATACAATGTCTTTTTCACTTATTATTTGTATTTTTAAAAACAAAACTAAATTTATATTCTTAATTTGATATTAAAGTTTATTTACAATTTTATGACTAAATATAATTTGCTAAAATATTTGGCCATTAACATTTTCATTATTTAATTGATAAATCAAATTAAATTAATCGGGCTCATCGTTAATAATAACTATAAAAAAAATTTATTCTAATAAAACAATAATAAAAAATAAAATTTTTTGAGAATTATTTAAAGATCGATTCTACTTGCTATATAAATAAGACCTATTTCAATTGCCATATATATATATATATATATATATATATATATATATATATATATATATATATATATATATATATATATATATATATATATATATATATATATATATATATATATATATATATTACAGTTGCTAGCAGAGAGAACTTAAGGGACATATTTACTTGTTCCTCTATTCTGTAGATTTTTTGAGCCAAAGATATTCCTCAATGAAGTTCCAACAGTCTAATTTTAAATATTAGTAAACACAGGTTAAACTACGTTTTTAGAATATACTTAAAAATAACAATAAACAAATTTTAATCATTAAACTGAAACTAACTTAAATCTATTGCCTAATCTTTAAATAACGACGAGTACAACTTCAAACGAAAAGTTTGGTCAACTTTTAATAAGCCTTTAAAGATACATAGTGAGGAACTCAAAAAGTCAAAACAGTGAATTTAAACGTTATTAAGTAATTTAATAAATAAATAATGAATTTACTTTAAATAATATTAAATAACAAAATAAAAAAATGGTACAGAATTAATAAAATAAACTTAACAAACATCATAAAAAGCAAAGAAAAAAATAACTAAATTACTTTAGTTATCCTTAAAATACGTTTCTAATGAGAAGTATGTTCCATTAATTACATAATTTGCGATCAATTTTTTTCAAATTATCTTTCATCATTTTATAAATATTTTGTTATAGAATATAATTTTATTTATTCCATTCAATTTAAGTGTAAAATTAACTTTTTAAACTTTTACTAAAATAATCTAATATATAATAGCATAAAATTGTCTGAGATTAACATATTTCGCAACTTATAAAATTTTAAAATTTTAAGTTGTTATCCATTTAAATTTAAATTTTTATTGATAAAGAAAGATATCTTAAATATTATTTGCATCTTCAAACAATTGCCCATTTACGTAAGCAATTTTTAATTATGCGCATTTTCATATAAAGGGTAACTAAATTATTTTATTTCAAATTTCACAGGAAATTCGAATAATTAAATCTTTTTTGATAAATAAAGATATCTTAAATTTTATTTGCATATTCAAACAATTTCACATTTATGTAAGCAATTTTTAATTATGCTCATTTTCATAAAATAAAGGGTAACTAAATTATTTTATTTCAAATTTCACAGGAAATTCGAATAATTAAATCTTTATTGATAAAGAAAGATATCTTAAATATTATTTGCATATTCAAACAATTTCACATTTATGTAAGCAATTTTTAATTATGCGCATTTTTACAAAATAAAGGGTAACTAAATTATTTTATTTCAAATTTCACAGGAAATTTGAATAATTAAATTTTTATTGATAAAGAAAGATATCTTAAATATTATTTGCATCTTCAAACAATTTCACATTTATGTAAGCAATTTTTAAATATGCGCATTTTTACAAAATAAAGGGTAACTAAATTATTTTATTTCAAATTTCACAGGAAATTCGAATAATTAAATCTTTATTGATAAAAAAAGATATCTTAAATATTATTTGCATATTTAAACAATTTCACATTTATGTAAACAATTTTTAATTATGCGCAATTTCATAAAATAAAGGGTAACTAAATTATTTTATTTCAAATTTCACAGGAAATTCGAATAATTAAATCTTTATTGATAAAGAAAGATATCTTAAATATTATTTGCATATTCAAACAATTTCACATTTACGTAAGCAATTTTTAATTATGCGCATTTTCATATAAGGGTAACTAATTATTTATTTCCAATTTCACACAGAAATTCGAATAATTAAATCTTTTTTGATAAATAAAGAATATCTTAATTTTATTTACAATATTTAATTTGCTTTTATGTAAACAATTTTTAATTATGCGCATTTTTACAAAATAAAGGGTAACTAAATTATTTTATTTCAAATTTCACAGGAAATTCGAATAATTAAATTTTTATTGATAAAGAAAGATATCTTAAATATTATTTGCATCTTCAAACAATTTCACATTTACGTAAGCAATTTTTAATTATGCGCATTTTCATATAAAGGGTAACTAAATTATTTTATTTCAAATTTCACAGGAAATTCGAATAATTAAATCTTTTTTGATAAATAAAGATATCTATAATTTTTAATTTGCATATTAAATAATTTCTGAATTTGAGGTTGAATGCATAATTATGCTCATTTTATAAATACAAGGTAACTAAATTAATTTTATTTCAAATTTCCAGAAATTCGATAATTAAATCTTTATTGATAAAGAAAGATATCCTAAATATTATTTGCATATTCAAACAATTTCACATTTATGTAAACAATTTTTAATTATGCGCAATTTTTATAACAATAAGGTAACTAAATTAAATTTTATTTCAACATTTCAATATGGAATTTTGTAATAAATTAAATTTTTATGGTATAAAAACATTATCTTAATCATTGCCTTTTAAAATTCAATTTCAACATTTATGTAAACAATTTTTAATTATGCGTATTTTCAAACATAAGGTAACTAAATTATTTTATTTTAAATTTCACAGGAAATTCGAATAATTAAATCTTTATTGATAAAAAAAGATATCTTAAATATTATTTGCATATTCAAACAATTTCACATTTATGTAAGCAATTTTTAATTATGCGCATTTTCATAAAAAAAAGGGTAACTAAATTATTTTATTTCAACTTATTATACAAGTAAATTTGAATAATTAAATCCCTATCGATAAAAAAAAATATCTTAAATATTATTTGTATATTCAAACAATTTCATATTTTAGTTATTAAAATTTGCTTATATTTTTTAGTGTTTTACAAACCTTAAAACTTAATTGTTTTTTACTTAAAAATTTTTAAATTTTAGTCTGTTAATTCAACTTTTTATATTATTTAAAAGACTTTATTATTATATAAACATATGCTTAAGAAACTTTCGATTGGAATGATTAAAGCTTTAATTTTAAGAATAACTTAAGTTTAAGAGTTTTTACGATTGGAATTAGTTTTCCTTGACTTTTAAGAAAGACTTAAGTTTGTCATTTTCGATTGCAATTGGTTTTCTTTGAATTTTAAGAAAATCTTATTTTTATGTCTATTGAAATGATTTTTCTTTTAAGTTTAAGATAAATTTAAGTTTAAATATTTCGATTGACGTATTTTGGTAATAATAATAATAATAATAATAATAATAATAATAATAATAATAATAATAATAATAATAATAATAATAATAATAATAATAATAATAATAATAATAATAATAATAATAATAATAATAAAAATAATAATAATAAAAAAAAAAAAAAAAAAAAAAAAAAAAATAATAAAAATAAAAATAAAAATAAAAATAAAATAAAAATAAAAAATAATAATAATGATAATGATAATGTAGATAATGAAATGATAATGATAATGATAATGATAAACTATTCTCTATTAAAATAGGGAGTACATTAATAATAATAATAATAAAATATACTAATAATACATAATATAATAAAATAATAATAATAATAATAAAATAAGAATGATAATATAATAAATAATAATAATATAGTAATAATAATATAAGTAATATAATTAATAATGTAATAAAATAATAATAATAATAATAATAATAAATAATAATAAATAATAATTTGATATTATTTTATGTATCAAACACCTATTCAAATAACTATATATATATATATATATATATAGTATATTTAGCAATTATATATGGATCTTATCCAGATATATTTTTTATAAATTATAATTATTATTATATATTTACTCATTTAATATATATATATAATATATAATATACACATATATATATATATATATATATATATAATTTATATATATAATATTAAAAATAACCCCTTAAAGTAATTAACACTGCTGGGATTGAACCTGGGGCCCTAGCAGATGTCCGCCTAAGTGTTTGACGACCACGCCACGATGGACTGAAAGTAAAGCGCGAGAATTGTTCCCGTGTGAATATATCACCCACCAACAGGAACCACGCCGCTCTTCCCGTTCACACTCGGGCGTAGCGACAAACAAGGCACCGCGCAGAGTGAAATACTTTAAAACCGGGGAATATACCTATCACACTGCCTTGAATTTGTAGCAGTTGTTACACACACACACACAAAATAAACAAATATATAATAATATATATATACATATTAATATATATTATATATATATATATATATATATATATATATATATATATATAATATATATAATATATATATTAATATTAATATATATATAAATATATATATATATATATATATATAATATATATAGTATATATTTATATATATTATATTATGATATATATAATATAAGTATACTTATATATATATATATATATCTATATATATATATAATATATATATATATAAATATTATATTATATATATCTATATATATATATATATATTATATAATATTATATATATATTATTATATATATATATATATATAGAATATATAATATATATATAAAATATAAAATATATATATAGTTATAAGTATAATATATAATAATATATATAGTCCATAGAGTAGCTATAGCAATGTGAAGTATTAGGTTAACTATTACTAAGACTAGTATACAGCGTTGCTTTAAATATCTATATAATATATATATATAATATATATATATAATATATTATATATAAGTATAATAGTAATATATATGTATGTATGGTAATTATTTTGTCCTTTGATGTATTAAAACTAACATAATTTCTTTAATTTACTCATAATCTGCTCACCATTTCCTAAGCATTAACCTGACATTTTATGAATATTTGAATTATAAATTAGGCCTTTTTTTTATTCTATTCATTCAAATAAGTGTAAACTAAAAATTTGAATCTTTAGTAAAGTAATTTAGCACATCACACAAGTACGTTTTAGTAAATCAATTACGTTACAGGCGAAACATTAAAGCAAATGTGATAATATATTTAAATAAAGTTATATTAATTCATTTAAAAATATTTTGTTTTACTAAAATACTACAAAATTCTCATTTTTTTTTGGTATTTTTCAAATATTTTTGAATAATAATTTATTTACATTGTAAGGTAAAATATTATTTACAATGGTATCGTTTATAATTTGCTAAAGATTTTTGCACAATACAATTAAATTAGGCAAACACAATATTA
>JABUQX010109582.1:17500-22784 GCA_015478945.1 Trachelipus rathkii
ATAATAATATATTATATATATATATATAATATATAGTAATATAATTATATATATAATATAAAAATTTAAATAAAAATAATAAAATTTATATATATATATTATATAATATATATATATATATATATATATATAATATAATATATATAGACGGTCAGATTTTTATGCTCACAGTATGTAGCTAGAAAACATCCTCAGTAAAACAAATTATATATTGGGAATCAGCCGAAAAGTTTACATGGATTTAAACTTTTTTTTTTTTTTGAAAGTTATTTTATTTTTTATAACTAAAGGAATACCCAGGGAAACCGCAAAATGGCTAATGATTATGGCAGAATGAATAAAAAATAGCTAGGTTAGGAGATGACATATCCAAGGGGGGCATTTGAACGGGCTATGGCACGCGTCACTGCTCTCCAAGCTCCTTCCTTTGGGTTTCCTTTCCTCCTTCTGCTTACTTATGTCTAGCTTTCTTTCAAATCGCTCATATCGGCTGTTGTTGAACGGGGCGCTTCTTCTTCACTTTCTGTCATTTGGTGTTCCTCAGGTTCTTGTCTATCTCCTACCTTTATTCCTCCTTTTAATTAATGAATCCTTCTCACCTGCAAATCTAACTTAATATCCACTCCGTTAGGCCCGCGTGAACTGGACCCCTTCATTCTAACTCATTTCAATTTCTGCTCCCTCTTTTGGCTTCTAGAATTGCCTCTCGTCTTAATCTTTTTCGGGATTTATTCTCGCTGATCTTGGGATAGAAATTTGGTTTTGGGGTCGTTCTCCACCTTTTGTGAAAATTTAACCTCTTTCCAAACTCAAACCATCTACAAATCTCCCTCCTCTAAGAAAACACCTTCTAACTTTTCCTATCTCTTTCGACTGCTCTCTCCTATCTCTTCCTATTGACAATATAAAATCCTTGGCCTTAACATAAAACCAAAAAAATGGTCTTGGAAACCTTACATCAAACGGTTAAGGCCGTCTCAAAGAAACTGGGAGTTCTGTTTAGACTTGCGAGAAGTTTTTTTCTTCTTCTCAGTTTACTCCAGCTATACAAGGGCCTCATCCGCCCTTGTATGGAGTACTGGCTTCATATCTGGGGGGGCTCTGTTTCACCCGGCTTTTGGAATAGGGTCGAGTCAAAGGCCCAAAGACTTCGTTTATAAACCTGTTCCGTCTTTCCAGTTTCACTTGACACCCTCTATCTTTGCGGCGCGATTGGTTTTGGTGCTTTATCTCTTTTCCTATAGGTACTGGGCAGGCGGCAGGTGCTTGGGGAGGGAACTTTGGCACTCTCGTACCCACCACTTACGACGCCCCCCTCGTAGCACAAGGGGGTGCTGGTGTTCTGTCGGCATGGAGTTTTTGTGTGGACCTTTTTGGTTTTGAACTCCAAGGTTTAGTCGCCCCTGCTGGTGCTTCCTTCTTTTCCTCGCCACTCTGTTCTGTGGGTAAAATCTTACTTTCTGGGTGTTTGCTGCTTAAATTTTAATTCTCCGGCACTTCAAAAGCCTGGCGTCTGTGCTCACTGCGTAATTTGCTTTAGTTGGGGTGAGCTATGAGATGAACACCGCTCTTTGAATAGGGCTCCTGCCCATGCAAGTGGCGGTGACAACTGTAATATATATATACATATATATAATACTATATAATATAATAATATTATATATAGTATATATACTATAGTATATATATACTTATTATATATATATATATATAGTATATATACTACAATATATCATATATATATGTGTTTGTTATTTAGTTATTATATATATATAATATATACTTCGATCATTATTTTATAATTATATATTATATATATATAAGTCATATATATATATATATATATATATATTAAATATTTTATACTATCTATATATATATATATATATTATATATACTATATATAATATAATATATACTTATTATTATATTCTACTATATATTTCTTAAAATTGAGAATTTTGCTTTCATCTATCTTGCTTGAAATTGTATAATCACATTTTGTTCTTGACTTATAAATAGCACTATAACTGGTTTTCCACGAAGCCGATTTGCAGCCCCGAGTGCAGCCCGTTATTGCAAGAAATCGACTCACGGGAAACGCTTCGAAGAAAAAACAACTACGATTAACAACCAAGAAACAGGAAAATTTGACGTACTGGAAAACCGGCCGAGGCGCCGTCGATTCACTGACATTTGTAAAATATAAGGGTTTTAAAAATGATAATATAAGTACAATTGTGAATTTACATTAGCCTTACAATTTGTTGTTTCAAAGAATTTTTTTGCTCTTTGAATAAGATCTTGATAGTCCATAGATACTCTGCCTTTTGGTTTTAGTAATCTATCACTTAAAAGTCTAGTTAGGGTAAATTGATATGGTGAGAAAGGTAAGAGAATAGAGATAGGTTGATAGTGAATTTTGAAAGAAATGAAGAAATTTACCTATACTTTTAATTTTTGATTTTTAAATTTGATATAACCAGAATCCGACTACAAATACGTACCCATTTGAATTAGAAGTGATTCCCGCCGTTGTTATTTCTTTAGTGAAATTCCCTGGTTCATTATATTGAAGGGGCAAAAATATTAAATTCCACTTAAAACTAAACTATGAATATAGCTAATAGTTTCTATATCCTAAATAAAATACTATATCGCTAAAACTAATACTAACTGAACAAAATATAAGAGATATGCGTGAAAGTATATAATAGTTTTATTATATCCTCCTACTGAGAGTTGCAATGAACCATTGCCAAATTAAAGAATTAAGTTTTTACAAATCAGATAAATTCTTGCGAAGGAATTCTTGACACTTGACAGCAGCCTGTCTAAGAGGTCTTTCTTTGACTGAATTGAGCGGGAGCAATTGTATTCTGTTGAGAGTCAGTTGAGGTGAATTTTAATACCTCGCGCTTGCACACGGTTGTCATCTACAATAGAGTATCAACTATACTTTGGAAATAACTATTTGATTTGATTGATAACTTGATCTGTCTTTTCATCTGTTTTTGACCATCCTGAATTGGAGAGATCAACTGCTTTGCTCAGATCAGTTTCTCCACTGGAGACAGAGTGGGTAATAGATAACTCCAATGGGTGGAGATGACAAATAGAATAAGTGACAGGTTTGTCCATCTCTCCTTTTTAATAACACACTCCTGATCTTTTCGTCATCACCAAATGACTTCAGAACTCTACCCAAAAGCCAGAAGGGTCTAGGTTTATTAGGTGTGTGTATCAGACTATAATCTCCAACCCTTAATTTTGTTGGTCCATCTTGACGATAGAGATTTCTACTATCTGGCGCAAAATTATGGTCGGTAAGCACTCAAATACCATAATTCCCTGAAAGTCTCCAAAACTCTTCTTGAGCAGTTAGAGTTATGGCTAAGTCTTGTTGGTGAGGGAGGAAAGTTTTTTCGGCATATGGGGGTGGAAATCTTCCCAATTGAATATGAGGTTTTGAATGCCATACAGGCTTCAAAAAGGAAATTTGGAGCGCAATAACTTCCAACTCATTATCTGAATGACCTATACGGTTAAAGGTCTTGAATTGATACCATTTGGTGATATTTGAAATACTTGTTAACAGTTGAAAGTAGGTTAACAGGTTGCTTACCTATAGTTTTATAGAGACATCTTAACTGTTCGATCATTCTCTCCCAACTGATGCCACCCACTGGAAATAGACTGAATCTTGTAAGTTTGATGTTATTGATACATATGTTCGGAGAACATATCTGAAGACAAAGATTCTAACAGTATATTTCCACCTTGGTTTGAAATTCCTGGCATTATCTGAGTACAAATTGGACGGTATGCCCATATATATTTGTGAACCGTTGGAATGAAAGTAAAAGGATTCAGTGGACATATCTGGAAGGACATCAACATGAATAGCTTCTGATATTAAGGCAGGTGAAAATTAATAGATACATTTTTGAAATTCCTTATCAATTAATCTTTACAACGAGATGCCCTGTAAAGTCCACACCAGTATGCTCAAAAGGACGCCCAAAATTAATTCTATGATGAGGAAGATTAGTCATTTTTGGATATTTTAAAGGGTATACTGTTAAATTTTTGCATACTATACAGTCTGACAAAACATTCTTTACAGCCTGCCGACCTTGGTAATCAAGAAGCCATGAGATCTGAAGAAATTGATAGTGGTTTGAACACCCAAGTGTTGACATCTAGAATGAAAATCTCTTATGATTAATCTAGTGAGATAATGATCCTTGCCAAGAAGAATTGGAATTATCACATCATCATTATATAAAGTGTCTTGGCAATTCTACCTTTGGATCGGATTACCTTTATCATTTATGAATAAGTTAAGTTGATTGACCAGCAGTGGAATTTCATCCTTTTTAGGATTTTGGAGAAACAATATCTCCTTAGAAAAACAATGCTGTTGCATTATCTTCAACCAATAGAGTTGGGCTTTCTGATCACAATCTTCATCCAGCCCTTACTCCTGCTAATGAATTTGAATATTTTGAAGTTCTTTATAAAGCCTATGCACACTTTTTCGTCTGTTTTAATGGTAACAAAGACTGAGAAACAACCACAGATGTGTTACATTGTAAAGTCTTTTCCTTATTGGCCTCAGACAAACATTTAAGTTTATTAATAGGCCATTGAGATTGATCTAAAAGAATCCAAGAAGGACCCTTTAGCAATAATGATATTTTTGAAAGAAAAGCTAGAAAAATTAACAACTCTGGTAATCAGATCTGCTGGGTTTTCAGCATATTGAATGTAAGCATAAGAATGGATACTTTGTACTCAAGCTCAACTTGATTTTTGATTTGATAAATTTCTTGAGCCTATTATTTACAAAAACTTTTTTATTTTTTGCTCCCAGAAAGGAGCCATGAAAGGACAATTTGAACATCTACAAACACCTTTATGTTTTTGAACAGAACATTAGAAAATTCTGATAATATTGATTTGAATAATTTGAAAATAAGAAACACAGAAACACTCCTAAAGAGGGCAAAGCCCTGATTTTGGAGAGGGGCCACTTGGCCTTTGAGAAAATTAAATTTAGAACCTTGACCTATACTATAAACGACAAAACCATAAGGAAGAAGCATCACAAAATACGAATAAAGAGTTTGAGGGAGTAGAAGGTGAGAAGCACACCTTTCAATTTTCAATATTATGTAATTTATTTAAATCTGAAACATAGTGAAGACCAGGAAACTAAAAACATCAGCAGGGACCTTTTCATCCAAATCGGGACCTAATTGCCATAATTTCCTAATTAATA
>JABUQX010109583.1:0-16305 GCA_015478945.1 Trachelipus rathkii
CTCCGCTACTCTGTTGCATTAAGTTTTCTTAGCTTGTTTTCCAGAATAGTCATCTCTCTCTTCTCTCTCTCTCTGCTCTTCTCTCTCTCAGTCTCTACTTTTTACTACTCGTCCTCTCTCTCTCTCTCTCTCTCTGCTCTCTCTCTCATCTCTCCTCCTCTCTTTTATTTTTTTGTTATCTGGTTGTTTGGTTGGCAGATAGTTACCTAAGCACTGATAGAAAAAGAGGTTCAACGCTTTGGTTTTTGTGATTTTTTTTCTCGTCTTCTTCCACCCTTGAATGAGTTTTTTGCATGCAATATCCCGCCCCCCACCCCCTAATTTTTTTTTATGTTGTGTGTTATCAGAATCTGGTACGTAGTGATACATGCAGGGAATCGTGAATTGAATAGGACCAATCTGATTGCAGTGCGGCAGGCAAGATGTTTTGATGACCAGTTTATTTTTCGCTCTAGTTTGTTTTGGGGTAGTTCTGATTTCTTTGGAGCGTCAAACCTTGGTAAATTTCTATGAGTATTAACTCAATGCCAAATCGTTTCTTTGTTGTTCTCGTTGTAGAGAACTTGATTTCCCTATCTATAACTTTTATTGAGGAATTTTCTGCCATCGAATTTGATTTAGTTATCTTTTAGATGTTGCTTTGCCTCTTTATGTTCCATTTTTTCGTAAATATTGTTTACTAAAATTTCTTTCTATGAAAAGTGTTTGGTAACTTATGATTTTGTGTTGTTCTGTTTCAGTAGATGGTTGGGGATCAAGAGAGACTATGGATTCCGATGTTAGTTTTTCTTTAACCGACGAGGAGTCTGTCAGTTCTGCTTTGATGGTTAGTGACTAAAGCGTTGTAGACCGCAAATGTAACCCGTTTGGGAGAATATTTCCTTTTGCTGATACGAAGCAGTGCGGTTATGCGGGCACATGAAAATAATTCAAATTCGCACAAGGGAAATAGGAGCGGGAGTGTATGCAATCCGCTCATTCGCTGGAGGGCGCAAATTACTGTTTCCTGAAGTCTGTCATGTGTATAACAGCTTAATTTCAAGGGGCCGCAATACATTGGGTTTCAATGGCTGACGGTTTAAGTTAACAAAAGGGTTTTATGTTTTTAGTTAATGGGCACACGGAGATCGAGATAGAGGGTTTTCGGAATGAAGTAATTTGTTTTTTCGCAGGGTAGCGGGTATGATACATAAAATAAGAGGTGTTTTACAGGTGGTGGATATTAGTGTTAGGCTTAAGAGGTTAGGTTACTGTTAAGGTTGGTTAAGGTTGGTTAGGTCAGGTTAGGTTAGGTAACGTTACGAACGTTAGGTAGGTTCTATATATATGATATATTTATATAGTATATATATATATTTATAATAGTAGTATTATATATATATATATATATATAGTATATATATAATATAAGTTTATAAATATAAAAAGTATTATATATATACTATTCTTATGTGTGTGTTGTGTGTGGGGTCGTGATGTTTAGTAGATGTGTGTGTCAGGTGTGTGTGGTGGTGTGTGTGTGTGTGTGTGTGTGTGTGTGATGTGTGTTCTTGGACTTGAGTTGGGAACAGAAGTGTAGTTGAGTGAATAATAGCGGTTGATTGATAAAACACAGTCTGGAGACTAGGGAAAATGCATTGGTGGAAAGGATGGGAAAGAGATGTATGTGGGGGGAGAGGCAATTTTGGTGGTAGGTTAGGTGGATGTGGGACGTCATGAGATGTAATGGAGTAACTATAAATAGCACTCAAGTGACCAGCATACGCAACGGGTCATCATATATCTGACACGGATAATAGATATTGGACGCGGCGAAAAATGTGAGTTCGCTACATAATCCTAAAAAAAATTTGAATTACTTTTTTAAAGCTTCTTTCTTCGTCTCTCTAGAGAATCGCTTATATTTTTAGTTTAGTAACTTTCGTATATAGATGTTATAAACGCACTGAACATGGTAACGTGAAGTGTTTTAAACAGCATGAATTTAACGGAGTGTAGGCCGTTTAATGTAACATTTTTACTCCGCTGGTGCTTGGTGATCAAGTCCCTAGTGACAATAGCAAGACGTGATATGCCTTTGCATCTCGTGCCAACTGGTAGATGCGGTAAAGAATCTGTTAATTGGGTTAATTCCCATCTTTCTCTAAGAAGAACTCATGTAATGTTATCTCGATTATGCGGTCCCACTTTGCCGCGTTTAATTCTCCTTGATTTTCCTTATTCTTCCTTATTCTTCTTTCCGTAAGATCTTTATAGATCAAAATCCTATCTTTTATTTGCAGTAATTCTTACATAAAATAAAACTCACAGTAACTCCTGGACATGCATACATCTGCTCTCTCTCTCTCTCTCTCATCTCTCTCTTCGTGCTCTGTCTCTTCTCTGGTCTCTACTCTCTCTCATCTCTGGTTCTCCTCTATATAGAAAAAGACTAAATTTGTAAATGTATATGAGTTTTATATATACAATAAATATATATAATATATATAGCTATAAAGATTATATAATGATATTATATATGATAATCTATATATTTATTATAGGGGAATTAAGTTAATATATTTATAATAGTATTAATAGCATAATTAATAAAGTATATAAAGTAGTATATATAGGTATATATAAATTATATAATATATATATAGTATAGATAAAAAATGAATAGGATAATGCTTTATAATATAAAGATTGATGATACATTATTAACTAGTAACGCAGAAAAGAAAGAGGTAAAGCTGAACAGTGTTTGGTAAGCGGTATGGGAGTGAATGGGGAATTTTTTAAGTTTGCAATTAAGCCTCTTCGTGGAAGGGCCGGGCGGGGTTAAGAATTGAGAATAAGGGGAACGCTGCTATGAATAATGAAAATAGGGATGGGGTAGTTTATGTAACTGGATGAAATGGATGCGAGTGGAGTGTGAAAAGAACACTTTGAAAATCTGTATAATATTGGCAGTAATGAAGAGGGTGATTGTGAATGTGTTGTGGGTTTGGATGGTGCTGCGAAGAAGGAAGTTAGTGGTTGTTTGCGGGATTGAGTGATGAATTATAAGGGGAGAGCTAACTTGGGTACGTGTGAGGAGAAGTTTGAAGAATTGGTAGATATTTATTCTCGCAGGTGATGATCGTGTTTTAATATTAAATGATTTTATTTGAGAAAAAAAATTAACTTACGGTGTAGATCAAATAATATAAAACCGTAATTATATTGTATGACGTAGATTTAGTAGTGGAGGATATTATGAGATCATTATGTAGTATGGTAAATTTATAGTGGAATAAGTTGTTGAAATGAAAGCTGATATTATGATTATTTATAAGGTAGTGAAGATTTATATATATATATATATATATATATGATTACTCATGATGATATATTAGTGGTAGTAGTATATATAAGGGATTGGAGGAGAGCGGTAGATGAGTTACTACGTTAACTATAGTTATAGTCGTATATAAGTATAATAAGATAGCAAGGAGAAAATAGAAAGAAAAAGGAAGATAGGAGAAAAGTTCAATGAATAACGAGTTTTAAAAACTGAATTCGAGTGTAGGTAACACGAGAAAGAGGAAGGAGGATTCTATGTAATCATTATAAATAATGAAAAAATTCTTATTTTTAAGACTTTTCTGTTTTATTGTTGTTACATGTTTTCTGAACCTAAATTCTTCGTCTGATGTAAAAGATTTGGTATATTTGGTTTAGAGTGTAGGGCATTTGTTTTGTAGATAAAATGTCTTTTTACTCCGGTTCCTACTAATAATTGTTTAGGATATTATATATTATTGATTATATTTTTTATTATTATTAATTATTTATTATTATTTTATTAATTATTAATTATTATTCATTATTATTATTAGTGATTAGGTTATTATTATTATTGATTAGTAGTAGTATTTTGTTTTATTATTGATTAATTGATTTATTGGTTAATAGATAATGAAGGAGATTTATTATTTATATATTATTTCTTATCAATCTTTATGAATTAATTGTGAGAAATTTTTATGAAATCTTATTATGTACTTATTCACTACAATATTTCTGTTGAATGACGGTTTGCCGTTACGTTAACGTTAACTTCCTCGTAACGTATTCCTGTATAACCGATAAAAGGCGAACTTGTAATGGTTAGACGGCGGTTAAATATTCTGATGTTGTTTAACGTGTTACAGATATTAGAGAGGACGTTTAATATGTTCTTATTAAGCGACTCGCCCACCTTGATTGTCTTTTTGTTATAGAGGATATATAACTAAAAGTATAGTAGCTTTATTTAAGGTAGTTTATCTACTGTATATGTAATAGTGTAATGTCAACTTTTAGTTGTTAAGTATATACAATATATTAATAATATATTATACTTTATATATATATCTTATATAATGTAAAATCATATATAAATGATTACTATATAGTATATGACTAGTATAATATATAATAAATGTAGTTTGATAAAATATATATGAAGTATAAATAAATATTAATATATAAATTGTATTAATATTTTAATAATATATATATAAGGTAATATATTTATCTATTATTATATATATGTATAATAATTTATTGTCAATATAAATATATATATATATATAGTATTATATATATATAATAAATATAGTATAGTATATATATAGTATATGATAGTATATATATATAGTATATATAGTGTATATGATTATATATATATATATAGAAGAAACGTTTTTGTCTGGCCCCCCCGAAAAAAATTTCTGGAATACGCCACTGTATAGTATATATATATACTATATATAGTAATATATATATATATATATAGTATTATAGTTATATATTATATAGTATATATATATATATATATTATATATATATATAATATATTATATATATATATATATATATATCATATAATTATATATATAATGTTTGTGTGTGATATATATATATATATTATATATATATATTTATACTATATATATATTATATATATATATATATATATATATATATATATATATATATATAGTATATATTATATTTATCTATAGAGATATAAAAATAAATATATATGTTGTGTTATATATATATATATATATATATATATATATATATATATATATATATATATATATAAATCATAAGTATATATTATATATATATATATATATATATTTAATATATATATATATATATATCTATATATATACTATATATATTCTATATAGTATATTATATATATATATATATATATATATATATATATTAGAGATGGACCGATATTCAAATGATTTTCAATATTCGAATCGAATGTTAACTACACTTCGTTAAAATGAACCTCTTAGAAAATGACCTCCTCGAAAAAATGACCTCCTCTGTAAAAATCGACTGCTCCTCGAAGAAATGACCTCTCTCTGTAGAAGATGACACTCCTCGTAAATGACCTGCCTTGAAAAGATGAACCTTGCCTGACTATACAAGCCCTGAAAAGAAAAATGACCTCCTCGTAAAATGACCTCCTCGTAAATGACTCCTCGGTGAAAATGACCTCCTTTAGAAAAAATGACCTCCTTCGGAAAAATGACCTCCTCGTAGAAAAATGACCTCCTCGTAAAATGACCTCCTTGAAAAATGACCTCTTCGAAAAATGACCTCCTCGTAAAATGACCTCCTCGAACGAAAAATGACCTCCTCGAAAAGTGACCTCCTCGTAAAATGACCTCCTTCGAAAGAATGACCCCGTCCGTAAAATGACCTCCTAAGTAGAATGACCTACCTTGAAGAAATGAACCTCCTCGAAAAATGACCTCCTCGTAAAATACCTCCTCGTAAAATGGAACCTCCTTGAAAATGACCTCGCTTCGAGGAAAAAGTTGACCTCCTCTGTGTAAAATGAGACTCCTCGTAAAATGACCTCCGTTGAAAAATGACCTCCTCGAAAAAGGTGAGCCTGACCTTCGGTAAAAATGACCGTCCTGCGAAAATGGACCTCACTCGTAAAATGACTTCTCGTAAAATGAGCCTCCTTGAAAAATGAACGCTGCCTCTGAATTATATGCAGCCTCTCTCGTAAAATGACCTCCTCGAAAATGACCGTCCTCGTGAAAATGACTCCTCGTAAAATGACGCTCCTTGAAAATGGAACCTCCTCGGAAAAGATGACCTCCGTTGTAAAATGACCTCCTCGGTAAATATGGTACGTCCTCGAATAATGACCGTCCTCGTTAAAATGACCCCCTCGTAAAAGTGGAGCCGGTTTCCTCAAAGAAATGACCTGCGCTCGAAAAATGACAGCTCCTGTAAGAATGACTTCCTACCGAAAAATATGCCTCAACTCGAAAAATGACGCTCTCGTAAATGACCTCCTTGAATGACCTCCTCGTAAATGACCTCCTCGTAAAATGACCTCCTTGAAAAATGACCTCCTCGAAAAATGACCTCCTCGTAAAATGACCTCCTCGAAAAATGACCTCCTCGTAAAATGACCTCCTCGTAAAATGACCTCCTTGAAAAATGACCTCCTCGTAAAATGACCTCCTCGTAAAATGACCTCCTTGAAAAATGACCTCCTCGAAAAATGACTCCTACGTAAAATGCCTCCTGGAAAAAGTGACCTACCTTAGAATGACTCTCGTTACAAACGTGACCTCCTCGTAAATGGGACCTCGCCTATGAAAAATGGCCTCTCTACGATGATTGTCTCCTCGTTAAATAACCTCCTCGAAAAATGACCTCCTCGTAAAATGACCTCCTCGTAAAATGACCTCCTCGAAAAATGACCTCCTCGTAAAATGACCTCCTCGAAAAATTACCTCCTCGTAAAATGACCTCCTTGTAAAATGACCTCTTAGAAAAATTACATTAGTACATGCATTTATCTACAAAACTTCAGCATATACATAAAAATAAATAACATTTTCCGAATCAGCGTGAAAATATAAGTGGGGGTATATATATAGAAAATTAAGTTTACGGTTGTATAAAAAAAATTATAAATTAAAAAAAAAAACGCAAATGTACGACGTTTTAAAAATTTCGGTTTGAGTATGCTTACGGGCAAAGGAGCGCCAAAGTTGCCAAAAATTGTTTTTTATAATGTTCTCGTTTTTTTTTTTTAACTAAAGGAAAACCCCCGGGTAAACCGAAAAAGATGGGAAGAGTCGAGGTCTCTCGGCCTTACCGGGGGACGACGGGGGTTCTACCGCCGTCTCGAGCCTCATAAAATAAAAAACATTTTCTACCCTATTCTATGCGCAAACAAGAGGAAGATATAAAACCATTTCTGGCAACTGTGGCGGTCCTTGGAGCGGAAGTAAACTTTTTAATTATAAATATAAAAATCTTATTTTAAGACTTTTCTATTTTTTTGTTACATTTTCTGAACTAAAATTCTTCTCTGATTGCAAAAATGGTATTTGGTTTAGTGTAGCATTTGTATTTTGTAGATAAATGCATGTACTAAAGTAAAGTCTTACCTTAATATTGTTAGGGATATTATTATTATTATTATTATTATTATTATTATTATTATTATTATTATTATTATTATTATTATTATTATTATTATTATTATTATTATTATTATTATTATTATTATTATTATTATTATTATTATTATTATTATTTCTTACAATCTTTATGAATAATTGTGAAAAATTTATGAAATATTATTACTATTCCTACATATTTTGAAGACGGTTAACGTTAACGATTAACGTTAACTTCCGTTACATTCTTTACCGATAAACGCTTTAATGGTTAACGCCGTTAAATTTTTTTGTTAACGTTTAAGAATTAACGACGTTAACTTTCTTATTAACGGTGCCCACCTTTTTATATATATATATATATATATATATATATATATATATGAAATATATTATATACCTATATATATACTATATATATTAAAAAAAAAGTATATAATTATATTATAATAAATATAATATATATATATTATATATCATATAATAATATATATATATTATTATATGTATATTATATATATATATATATTATATAATATATTATATATATATATGAACTATATATGATATAATAATATATATATATATATATATATATATATTAATATAACTATATATATATATATATATTATAGTATAATATAGTATATATATATATATAATATATATAAAAACGATTTTTGTCTGGCCCCCCCGAAAAAATTTCTGATACGCCACTTATATATATATAATATATAGTATATATATCGTTATATATGTATATAATATATACATTAGCGTATATATATTTATATATATATTATAAATATTATATAATAATATATAGTATATATATATATATATATATATATATATAATAATATATATACTATAATAATATATTATATATATTATAATATATATATTAAATATATATAATATATATCAGTATATATATATATATATATATATATAATTATATAGTTATATATATAATATATATCTATATATATAGTAATTTATTACTAATATATATATATATAATTTAACATATTATATATATATATATATATATTATTAGTATAAGTATATTAAATATATATATATATATATATATATATATATATATTATATATACTAATATATATATATATATATATATATATATATATATATTCATTATAAATAAATATATATAATATTATATATATATATTATATATAGTATATTAGATATTGACCGAAACAAATTATTTTCAATATCGCGAAATGTCGGAATGTGTACTCCTCGTTTAAAATGACCTCTTAGAAAAATGACCCCTTGAAAAATGACCTCTCGAAAAAATGATCTCCCGTAAAAAATGACCTCCTACGTAAAATGATCCTCCTGAAAAATGACCTCCTCTTGAAAAATTGACCTCCTTCGTAAAATACCTTTCCTCGAAAAATGACCTCCTCGAAGAAGACCCTCCTTGAAAAATTGACCTCCGTCCGTTAATGCCTCTTGAAAAATTGACCTCCTGAAAAATGCCTCCTCGTAAAATGACCTCCTCGAAAAGAAAATGACCTCCTCGTAAAATGACCTCCTCGAAAAAATGACCTCCTCGTAAAAATTGACCCCTTGAAAATGAACCTCCTCGAAAAATGACCTCCTCGTAAAATGACCTCCTCGTATAAAATGACCTTCTTGAAAAATGACCTCCTCGTAAAATGACTCTCCTCGTAAATGACCTCCTCGTAAAATGACCTCCTCGCCTTTGAAAAAAATGACCTCCTGAAAAATGACCTCCTCGGTATAAAATGACCTTCCTCGAATAAATGACCTCCTCGTTAAAATGACCTCTTGAAAATGACCTCTGCGTAAAATGACCTTCCTCGAAAAATGACACTCCTCGTAAAATGACCCTCCTCGGAAAAAATGACCTCCTCGTTAACAATGACCTCCTTGAAAATGACCTCCTCGTAAAATTTTGACTCTCCTTCGTAAAATGACCTCCTCCGTAAATCATGGACCTCCTTGAAAAATGTACACCCCTCGTAAAGATGAACCTCCTTCGAACAAATGACCTCGCGTAAAATGACTCCTCGAAATAAAAGACCCTCCCTTCGTAAATGACCCTCCTTGAAAAAAATGACGCCTCATCGTAAAAAATTGGACCTCCTCGTGAAATTGACATCCTTCGTTAAGAATTGACCCCTTCCTTGAAAATGACCCTCCTCGAAAATGACTCCCGTTTTTTTATGAAAAATGACCTCTCTTGAAAAAATGACTCCTCGGTAAAATGACCCTCCTCGAAAATGTACCTCCTCGTAAAATGACCTCCTTAAAAAAATGACCTCCTCGAAAATTGACCTCCTCGAACGAAAAATGACCTCCTGGAAAAATGACCTCCTCGAAAAAATGACCTCCTCCGGAAAATGACCTCCTCGTAAAATGACCTCCTGAAAAATGACCCTCTCCGTAAAATTGACCTCCTCAAAGAGATGACCTCTCGATAAAATGACTCCTCGAAAAAATGACCTCCTTGCGTTAAAAATGATCCTCCCTTGAAAAGAATGGACCTACCTCGAAAATGACCTCCTCGTTAAAATGATCCTTCCTCCGAAAATGACCTCGCTTGAAAAATGACCTCCTCGAAAAATGACCTACTCGAAAAATGACCTTGAAAAATGACCATCCTCGTAAAAATGACTACACTCGTAAAATGAACTCTCGAAAAATGAACATCTCGTAAAAATGACCTCCTCGAAAATTGACCTCCTCGAAAAATGACCTCCTTGAAAAAATGACCTCCTCGGTAAAAATGTCCTCCCTTCGAAAAATGACCTCTCGTAAAATGAGCCCTCCTTTGAACAAATGACCTCCTCGTAAAAGACCTCCTCGAAAAAAATGACCTCCTTCGTAAAATGACCTTCCTCGTAAAATGACCTCCTTGAAAAAAATGACCTCCTCGGTAAAATGACCTCCTTTTTGATAAAAATGACTCCTCGTAAAAATGACCTCACTTCGTTAAAATGACCTCACTCGTTTAAGAATTGACCTCCTTGAAAAATGACCTTCTCGAAAAAAAGGACCTCCTCGTAAAATGACCTCCTCGAAAAATGACCTCCTCGTTAACAATGACCTCCTTGAAAATGAACCTCCTCGTAAAATGGACCTCATCCGCAAAAAATGACCTCCTGTAAGATGACTTCCTCGAAAAATGACCTCCGCGTAAAGATGACCTCCTTGTAAATGACTCCTTGAAAAATGACGCACTCCTCGAAAAATGAACCTCGAAAAATGAACCTTGAAAAATGAACCTCCTCGAAAATGAACCTCCTCGAAAAATGAACCTTGAAAAAATGAACCTTCGAAAAATGACAACCTCGAAAAATGATACCTCCTCGCTTTAAAAATGAACTCCCGAAAAAATGACCTCTCGTAAGAAATGGCCTCCTTGGAAAACTGACCTCCCGTAAGTACATGACCCTTCCTCGAAAAATGGACCATCCTCGTAAAATGACGCTCCTCCGAAAAGAATGACCTGCCTCGTTAAATGAACCTCCTTGAAAAAAAGACCTCCTCGAAAAAAATTGACATCCTGCGTAAAATGACCCTCTCTGAAAAAGACCTCCTCGTTAAAATGACCTCCTCAAAACAGATGACCTTCCTCGTTAAAATGACCACCTTGAAAAATGACCTCGTCGTAAAAAATGAGCCACCTCCGAAAAATGACCACCTTGAAAAATGAACTTCGAAAAATGAACCTTGAAAAATGAACCTCTGAAAAATAACCTCTTAGAAATATGAACACCTCGAAAAATGAACTCTCGAAAATTGACCACATCGTAAAATGGACCGTCCTTGAAAAAATGACCTCCTTCGAAAAAATGACTCTCCGAAAGAATTGACCCTCCTCGAAATTGACCTCCCTCGAAAAATGACCTCCTTCGTAAAATGACCCTCCTTGAAAATTGACCTCCTCGTTAAGAATGACCTCCTCGGAAAAATGACCTCCTAAAATAACCTCCTCGAAAATGAACCTCCTCGTAAAATAGACCCCTTAAAATTACTTCCTCGTAAAATGACCTCGTAAAATGACCTCCTCGTAAAATGACCTCCTTGAAAAATGACCTTCTCGAAAAATGACCTCCTTGGAAAAAAATGACTCCTCGTAAAATGACCTCCTTTAAAAATGACCTCCTCGTAAATGAACCTCCTTGAAAACATGACCTCCTCGTAAAATGACCTCTTAGAAATGACCTCCTTGTAAATGACCCTCAAAAATGAACCTCCTTGAAATAGATATGGACCTCCTTCCGTAAAATGACCTTCCTCGAAAAAGTGACCCTCCTCGTTAAAATGACCTCCTGAAAAATGACCTTCCCTCATAAAATGACCTCCTCGAAAAATGACCTCCTCGTAAAATGACATCCTCGTAAAATAACCTCTTAGAAAAAAGAATGACCTCCTTGAACAAATGATCAACACTTTCTGATTGAAAAGAAATTATTGAACCTTCCTCGAAAAAATGACCTCCTCAAAAAAGATGACCTCCTCGAAAAATGACCCTCCTCAAAAAAATGACCTCATCATAAATGACTTACTCCGTGCTTTAAAGAACCTCTTAGGAAAAAATACCCTCTCGAAAAAATGACCTCATGCGCTTCTATAATGACCTCTTCAAAAAACCTGACCTCCTCCTAAAATAATAACCTTCCCAAAAAATGAACCTCCTTCCGTAAAAATGACCTCCTTGAAAAATTACTTCCTCGTAAAATGACCTCGTAAAAATGACCTCCCTCGTAAATGACTCCTTGAAAAAATGATCCCATTCTCGAAAAATGAAACTCCTTGAAAAATGACCTCCTCGTAAAATGACCTCTTAGAAAAATATGACCTCCTCGTGAAATGACCTCCTTGAATAAATGCACCCCTCGTAAAATGGACCTCTTAGAAAATGGACTCCTTGTTAAAATGGACTCTTCAAAAAATGACCTCGCTTGAAAAAAGCACCTCCTCGTAAAGATGAACCTCCTGCGAAAAATGACTCTCGTTAAAATGACACCTCCTTGAAAAATGACCTCCTCATTAAAATGACACCTCCTCCGAAAATGACCTCTCGTAAAATGATCATCCTCGTAAAATAAAACCCTCTTGAGAAAATGATCCCTCCTTGAAAAATGACCTCCTCGTTAAGAATGACCTTCCTTGAAAAAATGACCTCCCTGCGAAAATGCACCTACCTCAAAAAATGACCCTCCTGCGAAAAATGACCTCCTCAAAAATTACCTCATCAAGAAATGACTTACTCGTAAATGACCCTCTTAGAAAAATACCTCCTCGAAAAAAATGACCTCACTAAAATGAACCCTCTTCAAAAATGACCCTCCTCGAAAAGAATGACCCTCCTCAGAAAAATGACCTCCTCGAAAAGTGACCTCCTCGAAAAAATGACCTCCTCAGTAAATGACCTCCTCAAAAAAATTGACCTCAAAAAATGACCTCCTCTAGAATAGTTGACCTTCCTCGTTAAAAGACACCTCTAAAAATATAATATATATAGATATATAATATATAGAGTATATATAATTCATATTATAATATATAATAGATATATATATATATATATATATTATCAGTATATCTTATATTATACTACTTATATTATATATATGATATATATAAGATATATATATATAATACTACTACTAAATCTTGTTAATATAAATATATAACTAACCAATTCGTCAATATATATATACCTACTGAAATAATGATATATATATAATATATATATATAATATAATCTCGCGGACATAATCAGTACTAATTATTTACAGAGATACGTACGTATCAGTAACATGATCAACGATGATATATATTAATACGTATATACTACTACTGTATCCTAGCTGCTACATCTCACTATATCTATGCGCATATATACGCTATATAGTAGTATATAGCACACTAGCTAGAATATACTAATTAAATTATTGATGATATATATATATATGAGTAGCAGGTGTCTATACGAATAACTAGTATATATACTGATATATATATATATATACTATATATAGTATATATTTATTTATACTATAATTTAAATATATTAAATATATTATATATTAATTATATATACTATTATAATATATATTCAATATATATAATTATACTACTTATAAATATATATATATATATATAATAACTTAATAAAATATATATATATAATATAATATATATATTAATTATTATATATAATATATAATATATATAATAAAGTTATATATAGATATTATACTGTATATATATATATATATATATAATATATATATATATATATATGATATATATTATTTATATAATATAATAAATTAAATATATATATTATATATATACTAATATATATTATATATATATAAACTATAGTATATATATATATATATATATAATATAGTCATATAATATACAAGATATATATATATATATATATATATATATATACTATATATATATATATGTATAATAGAATATATATTATATCTATATATATAATATAATATAATTATATATGATATATCTGTCTGTGCGGTCATTCTCTCTGTCTTGTCTGTCTGTCTGTCTGTCTGTCTTGTCTGTCTGGTCTGTCTGTCTGTCATCGTCTCTTCTCTCTCTCTCTCTCTCCTCTCTCTCTCTCTCTCTCTCGTCTCTCTCTCTCTCTCTCTCTTCCTCTCTCTCTCTTCTCTCTCACTCTCTCTCTCTCTCTCTCTTCTCTTTCTTGCGGTATTATACTCATGTGTATTGTATTTACCAATTCATAGCCTCTGTTGAGCTTATAAGACTATTCTCAAAAAAAAATATAATATCATATTTATTACAATAATATGACATTTTGGAAGGTATTTTTTCATCTTTTTTGTGCTATTCACTTCCTTTCATTAAATTTTTAATTCGAATTTTGAAACGAAATTAATTTTGAATATAATTTACATTCGTCATCCCATGTTGGTGACTTTGTTTTCCACAATTATGATTCAAATTTCCTTCAGGTTTCTTACAGAATTGAATTTTTATTTTTTTTTTTTTTTGTTTTGTTTATCTATCAACTTTTTGCACATAATTTCGGCGAAATGTGGACGTGTTTGTACGCCCATTATGATTGCCAATAAATTTTCATAGATAGTGCTCATCGGTAATCATTACACACACACACACACACACACCACACATCACACACACACACCACACACAGCCACACACACACACACACACACACACACACACACACACACACACACCACACACACACACACACACACACACACACACACACACACACACACACACTACACACACACACACCTACATTATATATATACATTATTATATAATAATATAAATATATATACTATATATATGTATATTTATTATAATATATATATATATATAATATAATATTATATATATATAATATTATTATAATATAATAGAATACACTATACAGTATACATAATATTAATATACGACTATACGTATATATATATATCATAGTGTTACTATCCAGTCGACGCTGGAGTTTTATCCACATCACAATCTGCGTATGGAGTCCGAACAGCATTTTTATTTGATAAAGTAAAAGCAAAACTGCTAAACTTTAAAAAAAATGTAAAATAAAAGTCGATGGTAATAATATTTCTTCACACTTTTAAATAATACTTGGTAAACTACAATGAACAAAGTGTAAATCTATGTAACCTAAACGTAACCTTAACCTAACCTTATTAACCAACCAAACCTTATATTCAGTGTAAAGTGTTATTTTAAATTCCATTGCTTTTCAATACTCATCCTCTGGAAGTATAACAAAGCCATGCGTCGATAATAAATTTATAATAAATGTTTATAGAAACAAGCTTCAAACTTTTTTCACTATGCGCGCCGTTCTACATTTTGTCGATAACGTAAATTATAGAAGAATAAAAAATTGAGAATTGGGCTACATGAGTTACAGAGTTAATTGGACATGAGGAAAATATATATAATGTATATATAGTATATATATATTTACTATATATAATATAGATATATATATTAGATTATTATTATAATATAGTATATATATATATTTATATATACTATATATATATAAATATATAATTAAATATTATCATTACTAATTATAATTATATATATATATGATTCATATATGTATATATATATTATATATATAGCTATAACGTATATATATATGTAGAGTACTTCATATATTCAGTATGACACATGAAATACATGATTCTACTATATTATAATAATAGATCATGTATATACCGTTAATTATATATATATAATAATATAATATGATATATATACTGCTATAGTACTATATATATATATAATATATATACATATAGTATATAATATATTATATGATATATATTATCAGGCGCGCGCTTTACGAGGGGAAGCACAGGAAGGCCGGGGGCCTCACTCTAAAAAAAATAAATAGAAAAGATCAGACTATTCAGAAGAACGTAGCTATACATACTCGATATCATTATACATATATATAATATAATATATATAGCCCAACAATCTTAATACAACAACAGGCAGGCATACAGGGGGTCAAGTGAGAAATGACTCTCAAATTAATCTAAATCTGATTTGATTTAAACTAACTAATATTTAAGAAGAGGATGTAGCTTCGAGGGTGGACACGGATCTATAAGCTTTAAATTTGGCGTTGAATAGGTATGGTAGCGTAGGAGCGCGGATCTGGCTAGATGCGCAGCGGTGGGAAGGGGCACGATAGGCGGGAGTTGCTGCGTAGGCGTTGATTAGAACGGTTGGAGCCAAGGTGTCGGGCGGT
>JABUQX010109584.1:0-5000 GCA_015478945.1 Trachelipus rathkii
TGAGAGAGAGAGAGAGAAGAGAGAGAGAAGAGGAAGAAGAGAGAGAGAGAGACGAGAGAGAGAGAGATGAGAGAAGAGAAAGAGATGAGAGAGAGAGAGAGAGAGAAGAGGATGAGAGAGAGAGAGAGAGAGAGAGAGAGAGAGAGGAGAGAGAGAGGAGAGAAGAGAGAAAGAGAGAGAGAGAGAGAAGAGAGAGAAAAGAGAGAGAGATTGAGAGAGAGAGGAGAAGAGAAGAGGAGAGAGAGAGAGAGAGAGAGAGAAGAGAAGTGAGAGAGAAAGATAGAGATGAGAGAAGAGAGAGACGAGATAACAGAAGGAAAGAGAGACAGAGAAGAGAGAAGAAAAGAGAGAGAGAGGAGAGAGAGAGAGAGAGAGAGAGACGAGGAGAGAAGAGAGAGACGAGAGAGAGAAGAAGAAGAGAGAGAGAGAAGAGAGAGAGAGAGAGAGATGAGAGAGAGAGAGATGAAGAGAGAGAGGAGAGAGAGAGAGAGAGAGAGAGAGAGAGAGAGAGAGAGAGAGAGAGAGAGAGAGAGAGAGAGAGAGAGTTAAAGAACTGATTTTATTCTTAAAGAATAGTGGAATTACCAATAAGTCAAGTATTATCTTTACAAATTTACATACCTTCTCCTCCTTTCTATCTCTGCCTGAAATAAATTCCAATTTATAATAATATTAAACATTTTTTAAAGTAAAAAAACCAAAAATAAAATAGTAGACCGAATGAGATGGAACTCTGGCATTGTTTACAATTGTCAGCTGATCCGACGGGTGCATTCGGCCATTTCCGGTGAACTCAAATTTCGTTCTCTGATTGGTTAATGTAATTTTTTTCAATTTGAAGCGTTTCTGAGCCGATTTTGCAAATGGGCTGCAGTCGGGCTTCTGGAAACGCAGCTAAAAACTGAAGAACGTTAAGAACGTAAAATAGCAACCTTGCGGATGAAAGAAAAATTCCCGATTTCGCTAGGAAATTTTCTTCCGTTTGAAAGAATATTGACAAATCAAATGGGAAAGTGAAGAACTTCTTCCGTTTAGAAGAATTCTTGCCAAATCAAAAATGCCTTTAAATTGGCTACAAACAAATGTCAAAATAAAAAAAATGTACGTCTTTTATAATAAAAATTCAATTAAGTTTTTCCAAATTTTTGTGTGAAAATTTTATACAAAATTATTTTGGGAGTCGAAAGGAGTCGTTTTTTTTATATCGACTCCTGACTCCAACTCCCAACTTTTTGGGAAATCGACTCCCGACTCTGACTCTGACTCCTTACCCCTGAAAACACTCAACTCCCGACTCCGATCTCCCCATCCCTTGATATATAGTATAGTATATATATAATAAATAAATATATATATATTTATATATATTGAAATATATTATATATATAATATATATAAATTATATCTATATATATATATATATAAATATATATATAGTATATATATATATAGTATCATATATATATATTATGTAGTGTGCATGAATATAGGATTATTAATATATAATATATATAATATATAAATAAATATTTATGTTCTATTTTAAGCCAAGAAATATTTTTATAGTATTAGTATATATATATTATATATATATATATATAATATTATATAATATATATATATATATATTATAATATTATATAGATATATATATATGATATATATTCAACAATTGCCTCCATAATGCGTTAAATCTAAAATCCTAATATTTTCTGAAAAAAAATTTCTAAGTTCAAAATATATATATAATATTAATTATATTTATTATTATATATATATATAATATATAGTATTAATAATATATATATATAATATATATATATATATATATATATATACGATATAATTCATTCTCACAATAATATAAAAAATCAACAGAAAATTTTTTATTTGGCCTTTTCAGACGCTGTCGATGAAATAATTGAGGGAAAACCTATTATCAATATTGTAAGAAAACCATTAATAAATTTAAATTATGGTAAGTTGTGTGTTAAGTGTTGTTTTTTTATTGTTAAAAACTTCTGTACGGTGTTGCTGTAGTGTATAATAATCCCAAACTACTTCTTGAAATTCATATTTTGCGTATAAATTTAATATTTTTTAATTTTTCCCTAAAGTATAAGTGGGACTTTTTCCCTTTCTCCTTCTGAAGCATTTAGTACATCTATAGCCTCCCTGTACCCTTTTACTCTAGCGATATCTAAAGGTGTTTTACCACAATTGCTCTTAGCATGGATAAGAGCACCTTTCTCTATCAGAAACTCTGCAACCTCAAATTGACCATTGTGCATTGCATAGTGCAGAGGTGTTTCACCATTTTTATTTCTATCATTAACGCTTGCTCCATTACTTAGAAGAAATCTTATAACCTTTTGATTACCTTCAACTGCAGCAACATGTATAGGTTTTGTACCATAGATATTTTCAGAATGAATATTAGCACCTTTATCAACAAGAAATTCTACAGTGTTTAATTTGCCTTTCCAAGCAGCATAATATAGCGATGTACGACCTTCTCTATCAGCTTCATCAACACTTACACCTTTATTTAAGAAAACCCCTATGATATCTATATGACCTTCAATTGCAGCGACATGTATAGGTTTTTTACCATGGCGAGCATCTTTTGCATAGATATCAGCTCTCTCCTTAATTAAGAGTTTTGCTGTCTCCAAATGACCATTCCACACTGCATAATGTAGTGGTGTCCAGCCGTTTCTGTCAGCATCATTAACCCCTATACCCCGACCCAGGAACAACTTTACAATACCTGTATTACCTTCCCTAGCAGCAATGTGTATTGGCTTTCTCTCACAAATGGTATCTTTAACATGAAGGTCAGCTCCATCTATTAAACACTTTACTACTTCTAAGTTACCAATATAAGCAGCATGAGCATGGTGTAGTGATGTCCAGCCATTTTTATCAGCACTATTGACATTAGCTCCCTTCCTTATAAGGTATCTCACTTTTGTCAGTTCACAGTTCCTAGCGGCTTCATGTAAAGCATCGCCATTAACGCTAAAGTTATCAAATTCTTTTTCCAAGCTTCTCTTATCTGTGCAAAAATGTGCTATTGCGATTCTATCTGAGATACTTTCAGGCGGATCTTGACCCCATCCAGAATATAAAACCTTACCATAATCCTTGATCTTTCTCACAAAAGCTGACCCTATTTTGGATTGCTCTTGAAACATTTCCTTTTTATCAGGATCAACCAATATGTAATGGTAAGCACTTTTATCCTCTTCCTTTATTAGAAACAAATCATCAGATATCCTTTCATTGAAAAACTCATCAATTTTATCTGTAATGTCTTGAGGTGGATTTTCACCCCATCCGGAATACAGAACTCGACCATAATTTGCAGGATCTACTGAACCCGTTTTACTTTGCTCCTGAAACATTTCTTTTTTACCTGGATCAATTAACACATACATCCATACACTCTTACCTCTGTTCTTTCCTCTTAATATAAATATATAACCCTGTCTATATTTGAGATATTCTATTATACCCTTCCTGGCAGTTTCCAATTCATCACCAAAATGCTCTTCATTCAACTCCTGTACTTCTTGATGGTCTTTTGGTATATCTACAACCTCTCTGTGTCCTTCTTTAACATTGGCACCTTCATGTATAAAGTGTTTTACTGCTTCTAAATCTCCTGCTTCAGCAGCATCATGCAAAGACGTATCAGTGGGACTTTCCCTTTCTCCTTGTAAAGCATTTAGTATATCTATAACCTCCATGTGACCTTTTTCTCTAGTGTAATCTAAAGGTGTTTCACCACTATTGCTCTTAGCATGGATACTAGCACCTTTCTTTATCAGAAACTCTGCAACATCTAATTGACCATTCAGCGTTGCATAGTGCAGAGGTGTTTCACCATTTTTATTTCTATCATTAACACTTGCTCCATTACTTAGAAGAAATCTTATAACCTTTTGATGACCTTCAAGTGCAGCAACATGTATAGGTTTTGTACAATAGATACTTTCAGCATGAATATTAGCACCTATATCAACAAGAAATTCTACAGTGTCTAATTTGCCTTTCCTTGCAGCATAATATAGCGATGTACGGCCTTCTCTATCAGCTTCATCAACACTTACACCTTTATTTAAGAAAAACCTTATGATATCTATATGACCTTCAATTGCAGCGACATGTATAGGTTTTTTACCATGGATAGCATCTTTTGCATAGATATCAGCTCTCTCCTTAATTAAGAGTTTTGCTGTCTCCAAATGACCATTCCACACTGCATAATGTAATGGTGTCCAGCCATTTTTGTCAGTATTATTAACCCCTATACCCCGACTCAGGAACAACTTTACAATACCTGTATTACCTTCCCTAGCAGCAATGTGTATTGGCTTTCTCTCACAAATGGTATCTTTAACATGAAGGTCAGCTCTACTATCTATTAAACACTTTACTATTTCTAAGTTACCAACATAAGCAGCATCATGAGCATGATGTAGTGATGTCCAGCCATTTTTATCAGCATAATTGACATTAGCTCCCTTCCTTATTAGGTATCTCACTTTTGTCAGATCACCGTTCCTAGCAGCTTCATGTAAAGCATCGTCATCAATGCTAAGGTTATCAAATTCTTTTTCCAAGCTTCTCTTATCTGTGGAAAAATGTGCTATTGCGATTCTATCAGAGATACTTTCAGGCGGATCTTGACCCCATCCAGAATATAAAACCTTACCATAATCCTTGATCTTTCTCACAAAATCTGACCCTATTTTGGATTGCTCTTGAAACATTTCCTTTTTACCAGGATCAACCAATAAGTAATGGTAGGCACTTTTATCCTCTTCCTTTATTAAAAACAAATCAGATATCCTTTCATTGAAAAACTCATCAATTTTATCTGTAATGTCTTGAGGTGGATTCTCACCCCATCCGGAATACAGAACTCTACCGTAATTTGCACCATCTACTGAACCCGTTTTACTTTGCTCCTGAAACATTTCTTTTTTACCTGG
>JABUQX010109584.1:12500-25000 GCA_015478945.1 Trachelipus rathkii
AATATATCATTTTGATACCGTTGGATAAAGACGTGATAAAAATAGAAGATTCAGAAAGAAAACAGCTGGGAAATATTGCGAAAGGGAAGAAAAAAAAATAGAATTTTTGAAAAATAAAGCTCTCTTCAAAAGATCCAGGCTTTTAATGAATTGAAAATTTTTTCACAAAATGTGAAAATTAATTATTTTATGATTTTAAAATTTATTTTGAAGATAAATAAGTGAATTGATTGATAAATAAATAAATTGTGAAGTGGCATAATTACCAGTATATGTGCTTTTTTGGACTCTTGGAATTTGATGAGGTTTCTTGCTTTGTTTTCCTTGAAGAAGACCTTTCAAGGATCTCAAGAATTTCTGGTACAATTTGGTAAATGAAGTAATTCTAATTTCATTTTAAGCACAAGTGTTGAGAAAAAACCATTAGCAGGAAAGAATAAATTTTCTGAGGTACCTAACTTTGTCTTTACTTGGAAAAGATCACCAAAGATCAAGAAAGAATATAGTGAAAAAAATTAAAGCAAATAAGGAGAATCTCTCAGAAGGAAGTATCTTCAGGACAGAAGGAGAATACATCACGGTTCCTTTTGATTCTACTGTAGGAATAGATTATTTAAGGATATTATCACAGAAGGAAGATTACTCAGGGATCTTATAAATCGGTAATATCGAACTCTGAGAAGAGGAGTGTCTTCAACAGTAGGAAGAGATTACTTCAAGTAATTATAAATTTCAACGATAACATAGGTTTTAAATTAAGTTTTATAGATATATTGTGATTTAATTTTAGAATATAGTTTTAGGGTGTGGTTGTTTGAGCGGGGTTTGGAGCTTGAGGTATTGGGAAGTGCCTCAGGTTGTGGGATCCCGGCAAGCGTGCAGCCAAATCAAGTGAGGGAATAGTAGAAAGCAGAGTGGTGAATAAGAGGGTCAGGATAGTAGAGTGTAAGGGGGAGTAAAGAGATAAGATGGGTAAAAGAGATTAGATTAGAGTGGGTTGCTTGAATGTGAGAGGGATAAATGAGGATCTGAAAAGGGAAGAAGTGGGGTTAATGTTCGAGGAAAAAGGATTGGATGTGCTAGGGTTGACAGAAACAAAGCTGAAAGGATAGAAGGAGATGGACTTTGGAAAATTTAAGGGTATGATTTCGGGGGTGAACGAGAGAGTGAGGGCGAGGGAAGGGGTGGCATAGTTATGGGAAAGAAGATGTGGGGAATAAGGTAAAATTGTGCAAATAGGTGAGTTCGAAAATAATGTGGGTTAAAGTGAAATTGGGGGGGGAACTGTGGGTTTTTATATGCGCGTATGCACCAAGTAAATGGAGCGAGGGAGGAGGAGAGAGAAAAATTTTGGAAGTGAGTTGAATGAATGTTGGGAAAGTTTCGGGATAAATGATAAAATTTGTTTATTAGGAGATTTGAATGCAGGAGTGGGAAGAGAGGAGATGGGGAGAATTATAGGCCCATTTGGGCTAGGGGAAAGGAATGATAATGGAAAGAGTCTGTTAGAGTTGTGTGTGTTGAAAGAAGAATGATAGTGGGAAATACTTGGTTCAAAAAACGTGAATAATCATAAGTATACATGGAGGAGTGGAGATAACGGGGGGGAGGGCGATATTGGATTATGTGTGTATAAATAGAAAGGAAGAGGCAAATTACTAGATGTAATGTATTCAGAGGGGCAGGTAGGGGGTTTTCTGATCACTATTTGGTGTTTGCTAGGTTAGGGTGGGGGAGAGGTAACGGTTTTAGAGAAAGAGAAAAAAGAGGAGAATAGAAGACTCATAAAGGTGGAAAAATTAGATGGACAATGTGTAAGAGGGAGTTTAGGAAAGGTATGGAGGATAGGTGGAGGGGGACGTGAGTGGGACGGAAATTAGGGAAGTGGAAGAGGAGTGGAAGAGATTTAAAGAGACAATATGTGAAGAGGCCAGAAGGATATGTGGAGTAAAAAAGGTGGGAGCAAGTAGAAGGAAGGAAAGTGAATGGTGGAGTGAGGAGGTGAAAGAGTTGGTGAAAAAGAAAAAAAGAGGTCTATGTGAAATGGTTGGGGAATAGGAGAAGGGAAAGTTGGGAGGAATATAGAAAAGGTTAGAGTGGAAGCAAAGAAGGCGGTGGAGAGGGCGAAGAAAAATGCAAATAATGAATGGTGTAGAAAGGTGTAGAAAAGTGACAGAAAAATTTGAAACAGGGAGCAAGTTAATTCTGGAAAGAAGTAAATAAAAAAAGGAAGAAGATGAGGGTTAGGAGAGAGGGTTAAGGAGGGGAAGGGGAATGGATAGGAAGGGAGGATAGGGTGTGAGGAAAAGATGGGGGAAATATTTTAGAGGATTATTGGAATGAAATGGGTGGGGAGATGAGGGAGGCTTTACAAGAGTGGGGAAGGGGGGGGAGTGGGGAGGGAAGGGGAATGGAAAAACAAATGGAAGAAATTATTAGGGCGCTAACTAAAGGAAAAAAAAGAAAGTCCACAGGTCCTAGATGGTGTGAGTATGGAAATGTTTACAGATGGGAGGCAGAGGGGTGGAGGAATGGCTTTATAAGGTTATATAATTTATGTTGGAGGAAGGGAGTAGTTCCACAGGATTGGGAGGAAGATGGTTGTTTGGTTCCCCTTTATAAAGGGAAAGGGGATAGGAAGGGAGTGTGGTAATTATAGAGGCATTTGTCTTTTGAGGGTAGTAGGGAAAGTGTATGGGAGAATACTAATTGAGAGGGTGAGAGGTTTAACGGAGGAGAGAATGGGGGAAGAACAAGGAGGATTTAGGGTGGGAAGGGGGTGTGGGGATCAAGTATTCACAATGAAGATGCTTGTGGGAGAAAGGTATAGAAAGAAGGGAAAATGTATGGGTGTTTTTTTAGATGCTGGAGAAAGCATATTGATAGAGTAAGAGGGGGGAAATTTATGGAAGGGTGCCTGGAAGAATATGGAATAGGGGGTAAATTAGGTAAAGGTAATAGGGCCTTTTATAGGATAGGTAAGAAATGTGTGTGAGAGTATTAGGAGGGGAGAGTGAGATGTTTGGAGTAGAGAAGAGGGTTGAGACCAGGGATGTGTAATGTCCACCAGTGGCTTTTCAATTTATATTTATGAGAGTGTCTGTAGAGGAATGATGAGGGAGGGGAGGGGGGTGGATTATGGATGGGGGTGATAGATGGGAAGTGAACATGATACTGTTTGCGGATGATATCCTTAGTGGCGAAGATTTCAGAAGGGCTTGAAGTATTTGGTGAAGGAGTTGGAGAGAGTGTGTGGACAAAAGGGTCTTAAAAATAAATCCAGGTAAGAGTAAAGTGGTAGTGTTTGAGGAGGAGGAAACAGATGAGGGGATGGGGTTAGGGATTAGAGTAGGAGGTGTAGTTTTAGAAGAAGTAAAGGTTTTTAGATATTTAGGGATGGATTTGGGTAAGGAAGGAGGGATGAAGGAAGAGATAGATCACAGAGTAGGAGAGGGAACGAGAGCATTGAGTGGTCTGAAGGAATTATGGAAAGAGGGGGATTTATCACTTAAAACTTAAGATAAGAATGTTTGAAAAAATTTGTGTTCCAACGGAACTATATGGGTGTGAAACATGGGGTTGAATGCTAGGTCCAAGAAGAAGAAAGTTGGAAGTGTTTGAGATAAAAGGGTTGAGAGCGGTGTGTGGGTTAGTAAAAGAGAGAGGATTAGAAATAGGGTGATAAGAGAGAGAGATGTGATTGGAAGAATGGTTTGGTGAGAAGAGCGGGAGAAGGGACTGTTAAGATGGTTTGGACACCTGGAGAGAATGGAAGAACAGAGGGTGGTTAGGAGAGTTTGGGAAGCGGAGGGGGATAGGAAGAAGAGGAAGGGGGAGACCAAGAAGAAGATGGATGGATGGGAATAAAAAGGAAATGCTGAAAGAGAGAGGGATGAGGGTGGCGAGGATAGGTAGGGCGTGCGAGTAGATAGAAGGAATGGAGGAAGGTGGGTTGGGGGCGAAAGATGAAAAAGGAAAAATAGAATTAGGGAAAGCTGCACGTACCACTACCCCGCTTAAGCGGGAATAAGTGTTTGTATAATAATAAATAATAATAATATATATAATATATATCATATATATATATAAATATATATATATATATATAAATATATATATATATAATATATAATATTATATATATATATATATATATAAATTTATAATATATATAATATATATATATATATATATTTATATATATAATTATATATATAATATATAAATTATATATTATATATATAATTATATTATATATATATTATATAACTATATATATATATATATATATATATATATATATATATATATATATATTATATATATATATATGCCCACTACCACCTATCTCTCTTGCTAGAAATGCTGATGCAAGCCTCGGAGATGGTCGTGATTCGCCGAAAACGGCCTTCTAATTTTCGGCGAAAATGTATGAATCCGTAAATGGTACATGGAATGTCAGACGAATAAATGTTGAGGAGAAGAGGAGAGAGGTGATGATGTATTTAGAAGGGCAAAAATTTGATTTGCTCGCTGTGATGGAAACAAAGATGAAAGGAACGGTGAAAATGAGTGGTTGGTGTGAAATGTGTGTGTACTGATGTGGAAAGGAATGAGTGGGGGAGAGAAGGAGTTGCAATTTTGATAAGTGACTTGTGGTACAGAGCTTTGGTAGATTTTGTTGTGTGTGAGTCTAGAATTCTTAATGTTAAATTTAAGTTTGAAAAAGATCAAGGTATGTGTGGTTGTGACGTATGGTCCATCTGAGGGAAACAACGTTGAAGAGAGTACGATATTTTGGGATAATCTGAAAGATGTTTTGGGAATGGGTGAGTAGGAGCTTCAGATTGATAGGTTTGGGGGACCTTAAATGGCTGGATAGGTGATCAAAAAAGGGATGGTAATAGCAGGTGGTTTTGCGGTGTCGGGAGAAAATGAGAATGGTATGAAGGTGATTGATTCTTGTGAGGAGAGAGGTATGTGTGTAAGTATACTTTCTTTAAACACAAGAGAATATCCATAAGTATACTAGAGTTGGTGTAAGGTAGAGATGGTATCGAAGTGAAAAGTAATGATTGATTTGTGTTGGTGAAGAAGGAGATGTTTTAAAGTAAATGTGTTGGATGTTAAATCAGTGAGGTTTTTAGAATGGGATTATCGGATCATTTATGTTGTCTAATGTAAAATTAAGTTAGTGGGGGCTTTGGATGGAGAGGAAGGTGAATACGGAAGGAAGTGGTAAAATTAAGAGTGAGAAGTTAAGTGAACAGGGTAATAAGGATAGTATGTAAGAGCTCTCGCAAGGTAAATCAGTTGATTGTGAACAAGTTGAAACTGAAACAAATCTGGGACAAATGAAGGAAGCAAATTGTTAGCAGTGCAAGAGAAGTAGTGGATGTGCTAAAGTGGAAGTAAGAATGTTAACAGTGAGTGGTGAATGAAGAGGTGATGTGCAAGCGTTAAAAAGTAAAAAAGAAGCGTGTTAAATGTACTAAAAGCAAATGATGAAGTTCAAAAGAAAAAAATGCTTGGAATTATATAAGGAGGAAAAAGAAATACTAAAAGGTGCATACATAAGAGAAAAGAGAGGTAAATCGAACAGTTTGGAAGGAGGATGAATGGGAATTGCAGGGAAAGGAAGCTCTTCTGGAAGGGAAGAGCGAAAGGTTAAGAAATGAAAGAATAAGGAATCTTCATGAAATAATGAATAGGGATGGTGCTTTTGTAACTGATGAAATGGATGAGGGAGTGTGGAAAGAACACTTTCGAAAAATCTGCATAATATTGGCAGTAAGAAGAGGTGATGTGAATTGTGTCCCGGGTTTGAATAGTGCAGAAGGAATAAGGTATTTTGGGGATGGGTTTATTAGCGCAAGGAGGTAATGGGTAGAGTTGAAAGTTGAAGAACGTTGAAGAATGGTAAATCTTGCAGGTATAGATGAAAATTAACTGTGAAATGATCAAGAACGGAGGCCAAATGGTGTTTGATTGGATTTAGAAGTTGTGTAATTAAAGCGTTTAATGGAAGGGTAATAGTTCCCAAGGATTGGGAGGAGAAGCAGAAATACGTACTGCTTATATAAGGGTAAGGGAGATAAGGGGAACGTGAGAAATTATAGGGGAATAAGTTTATTGAGTGTTGTAGGGAAGATATATGCTGGTGTTTTGGTCGAAAGAGTGCGTCGAGTGATTGAAGTATTGATTGGTGAAGAACAAAGTGCGTTTAGGAGTGGTAGAGGATGTGTGAATCAAATCTTTACATTGAAACAAATGATTGAGAAAATAAGGGAGAAGAAGAATAAATTGTATTTAGGTTTTATGGATTTGCAACAGGCATATGATAGGGATAATAGGGAAGCTCTATGGCAGGTGTTAGTGATATATAGTGTTAGTGGCAGGCTTCTGAATGGAATCAAAAGTATGTATGAGGATAGTGAGGCGTGTGTAAGAATAAATGGCGTAAAAGGTGATTGGTTTAGTATTAATATCACCAGCAAACACACAGCATTCATTCTCTCTCGAATTCTCTAATACAAAAACAGAATACAAACTACCAACTACATCACCAACCCTTATACCTCTCAATCTCTTCTTTTTCACATCAGGCACCTTCTGCATACATACCCTAGGATTATTCAAATCTATTATACCATCAAAGACATGAGCAACCCTTTTCACCCTATACCTCGCATCATAACCATCCACCAGAAACATGCTATTCTGGTTTTCATCCACACCCACATTCGTATTCTATCCTACTTTCACACTTACTACTTCGTCCGTCTTCAAGGACCTATCCTCTAAAGCAAACACTTCCACGCCTTTAACCAATTTCACATCTACATTCCCTAAATCATTCACATACATCTGACATTTCCCATCCTTATTCACCTTCTTCTCTATCATCCTTCGATCAGGATGAATAACTATCCCATTCACACTCAAAAACTTATATCCCAATAACACATCATACTTTTCGTTCCTACTATCAGTCACATAAAACTCACTCTCCTCCATGCCTATTCCTCCTATCTTAACTCTCTCTGTAAATTTAACTTCCACCGGTACCAACACATTACTAATTCCTTTAATATGCCCCTTACCAACTTCTTTCTGATCTTCCCTTATATTCATCCTATCATATGCTCCTTTATACACAACGCTAACCATACACCCAGTATCAATCAAAGCACGAACCTCAATACCTCCACAATAAACCTTAATACTCATACATTCATTCACAGGACCAACTGAAAACACATCGACACTTACATCCCCTATCTGTGACAATCCAATCCCACCTGAGGGTTCACCAGCTGCAACCCTCAATGCAACTCGTTTCCCGAATTGTTAATTCTTACTTGATTATTGACCATATTCAACCCTGCCTCACTCACATTTACATTCCTATTTATACCAACAGCCTGACCACTAACCGCCTGAACCGGACTACTAACACCATTACCAATACCTAGCACACCAGGATTAACCTGACCTGCCCCTCCTGGTTGCCTCACATTCCAGCCACATGCCCTATTTTCCCACATTTCGTACAAGTGTTTCTAGGGGACCCACACATCCTAGAAAAATGCCCCTCGATACCACAGTTCCCACATACTGGTTGCCTCGCTCTTACTCCCTGTGGACAATCACGCACCCAATGATCCACACCTCCGCATCTCCTACACCCAGCCCTTTGCGGGTCCGTACAATTCATGGCCAAATGACCCACTTGCCCACAACTAAAACGCACCAGTTGCCCATCTACATTCTGAAATCACATGGCCCATCTTCCCGCAACGAAAACATTTCACATCCCTATTCGCACTCACATTTTCTTGGTTTCCACGACCTCTAATACCTTGACCCTGATTATACCCTTGACCTTGGTTATAACCAGCGTTCCCTCTCACATTCACATTTCCTCCTACTTGACGACCAGCAAAATTATTTACACCATTCACACCTCCTACATTCACCTGTCTTTCATCATCTCCAAAACCACCGTAAAAATCTTCCAAAAACTTCACCATTACTTCATAGGGGTTTGCCTTCAGGGCGTCTCTATAAGATCTATACTGAGGGGGTGGTGAAGCCCTTTCATTCGCCGCATACCTTTCCCTACCACTATACACCTCACGTCGTTCATTCTCCTCTCGCTCGCCTTCAAACTCCCTATCTTCTACAATTTCCAAAACATCCTCCCAAGTCAATCGCTCTCCCGCCCATCTCATTTTCTCTTTCCTACGCAAATTTATATACTCCGCCACCGCGGTCGGAACAGTATCCAAAAACTTCTTTAACAATCTTTTGTTCCCATCCACATCATCATCCCCAAACTTCTTTCTCGCCAGGGTTTCCAGTCGGTGCGCGTACATATCAATCCTTTCATTCTTTCCACGCCTAGCCTTATCAAAATCATTCACCTTTCTATACTTCACTCCCCCTTTCACTCTCACAACCTGGTCCACTATCCTCTTTTTCACCACTTCATACTTTGGTTCACCCACACTGACAGCCTTATAAAAATCCAACATTCGCCCCTCTAAAAATTCGCCCAACTCTTTCACCCAAAATACCTTATTGTCATCAAACTTCTCCCTGCAATAACCCTCGTATTCCCTAAAAAAAACTCATCAACCTCCTTTGTACCATTCACGTTAAACTTATTTATTTTGGGGATATCCCTAATAAACACACTCTTTTTCACTTTACGACTGTCAGACTCAGAACTAGATCCCGTCTCATTTCCCTCAAACACATTCACCTCACCTTCCGAACTACTATATAATGAGTCTATACTTTTACTTTTCATTCTCCTTTCATGTCTCCTATTCTTGGAAGTCTTTTTCTTCTTTTTATCCTTTTTCTCTTTCTTCCCATTCTTCTCATTTTTCTGATTCACCACCTTATTAACATCCTTCTCTCCTCCCACATCCCCATCATCCTCAGTCACATCACTTAACTCATCATCCTGCTTCATCACTTTTTCATCATCTTTGGTCTTCACTCTCTCATCCTTCTTTTCCACTTTCCCATTCCTCTTTACATTTACTACCTTTGGAGTAGAGGTCACCCTTTGTTGGGTTCCATTCATTCCGTTCCCTCCAATCCCATCAGCAAACCTTTTATTCATCATTTCCTCCATTTTAGTCGCCATTTTCTCCTCCATTCTCTCTTCCATTCGTTTCTCCATCTCTTTCATTCCCTCTGATAATTCTCTCACCTTCTCAATCAGTTCTTCATTCTCTTTTTCCTTTTTTCGCAAAGCTTCCTTATACCTTTCTACCTCTACCCTTAATTCCTCAACCGTAGCCATTTCTACACTATTATTACTACCTTACTACTCTCTACTATTACTACTTTACACTACGCCCCCTCACCTATCCTTCGAGACAGCCCCACGTTGGGCGCCACAAATATGTATCGGATTTTACTATGAGAAATAAAAGCCGGAACTACAATAGTTGAAATCAAAAAAAGTGAGGCTGCCTTCCAGGACAGATGATGGGGTTAGGGGTTATAAAGAAAATACACATAAACCCTAAATTTATTACAAAAATAACCGACCCGATACCGATATTACAAAAAAAACAAAAAAAATCCTTAAACTTACAATTTCTTAAATCTATAAGGTATCCCGATATCACTACAATATCCCTGTACCACTACCCTACACCACTTTCTATATGTTATCACTACCAATTACTCCAAAAGACCCTCTACCTTATACAGTATTACCATAATACCCTTAAACATAGACCTTATACCTACAGACATATAAATATATGAACAAAAATCAATTTTAAATACGCAATGAATATTAATACATAAAAAGTCAATTTTAAGCAAAGCAAATAGTTTGGTTTCAAATTAATTATAGAAACAGTTTTAGTTTTAGTTTGCACTACACGGCACTCGTAATTAAGTTTTTAAGTTTTTAAATGTTTTAAGTAACTCTTTAAATGTTTCTCTCTAATATTCTAATTTTCTAATTCTAATTTTTCTTTAAAATGTTTTTTTTCAAATTGTCCAAATGTTTTGTCTAAGTTTTCAAAATGGTTTTTGTTTTCAAAATATTTTTGTTAAAGTTTTTGAAAATGTTTTTCTACATTCACATTTCCCTTTGTAGTTTGTCTTTTCCGTTTCATTTTAAGTTTTATTCTTCTCTTACTCTCTTTGTTTATTTTGTTTTATTTTGTCTTTTTCGGTTTCTCTCTTTCATTGGTTTTTCAGTTTTGTTTTTAATGTTTGTCGAATTGGGTTTGGGTCCTTTAATTTAATTTTTATTTTCGGTGAATTACACCAAATAAATTGATCCATTCCCGGTACCAATATCTCTTTACCACTTGATAACCCGATTACAGACAATCCAACCTCAAACAGGAATCCTTTTCCAAAAAACTGCAACTCCGAACCAATCCAAAGAGAAGACCATCCGAGTGAATGCGATCTCCAAAACCTCAGTCAGACTAAATCCGGAAAAAAAACTGAAAGGATACAAAAAAAACATACTAACAATAACAAAAAATATAAGATAAAGAAAAAAATATGATAATAGTTAAATAATAATAATTAAAAAATAAATCTCGTAAACAATCTTTAAACAATATTTAACTCAATAAATTTAAAACAGTCAAATAATGAAAATATAAATTTAAAATAATAAAAAAAAATCAAATAATTAAATAAAACAAAACCAAAACCATAGCTACCTGGGCAGTGTTAGTGACCAGTTTTTTGCTGTCCTTTCCCTTTTTCAACCTCTAATTAGACCACCTCAAGAACCGTCACCTTGTCACGTCACCAAGAAAGCAGCCCAATACTGGAATCCAAAAGAACAACTACTTTAAGTATGTTACCCATAAAAATAAATAAGAATAATTGACCAATAAAATACAAGAAACCATAATTACTCTTACCAAAGAAATCTAAAGAAGGAATCCAAACATTCGACATAAACCCTTGGGACATCCAAATTCAGATCCGCTTCACCATTCCATTCTTCATACGAAATATTCCATAAAAATATCCCTTTCTCATTAATCGAATAATTCCCTTTATATATTAATTATAATCTAATTCAATCAATCCAGTTCAATTAATTCAAATAAAAAATAAAGTAAATTCTCTGTACTTGAAATCAATAAATTTTAACTGAAAAGATATTAAAGCAAATTATTTCCACTTATATAATTATATTACTTAAAGGATTAAAAAATGAAATTTAATTTAAATTAATTCCCCCCCTTTAATTTTTCTCTTTTTAAAAATTCCCCCACTTTTTCACTGCATTTCCGGGAACTTTCCTTGTTGGTTGAAGTTCATCATGTGTTCCTTCATTTATCTTCAGGCAAGCTTATCATCTTCTCATCTTCTTCAATCCCTCTTGCAAACCCTAAAAAAAGAGAAACAATTATGACATAAAAAAAAACTAAATAGCCAAACCCCCACAGAGGGTACCCTACCTATTATATGCGGATGATTTGGTTCTTTGTGGCGAATCTGAAGAGAGTTTGAGTAGATTGGTAGAGAGATTTGGCAGGGTGTGTAAAAAGAGGGGTTTGAAAGTAAACGTAGATAAGAGTAAGATTATGGTTGTGAGTGAAGATAGCCCTCAGTGTGAAGTTATGTTAGATGGTGAGCAGCTGGAACAAGTGTCTGAGCTTAAATATTTAGGGTATGTGTTGAATGAGAAAGGAACGGATGATGCAGAGTGTAGTAGGAAAGTTGTGTAATGGCAGGAAAGGTGGCTGGTGCAATTAAATCGTTGGCTAGAATGTAAAAGGACTAAGTCTGGAGTGCCGCAGGGTCTTGCATGAGGGTATGTTGTAACCTTTGTTATTGTATATTAGTGAGAACTATGGTCTGGACATAAGAAAGTATAGATCTAAGTTCAATGTGTTCAGACACAAGGACAATCTTAGTGGCATGTTAGGTGTGAAAAAAAATTGATAAAATGAAGGAATGAACGTATTAGAGAGTATATGATGGTGTGAAGAAAAGGGGTAAATGAGAAAAATGAGGAATAAATGAAGTACGTTGAGATGGTTTGGTAATGTTGAAAGGGATGAATGACAGTCATCTGGTTAAGCGGATGTATAGTGGTGAGTGGTTGGGAATCGACTGGCTGGGAGACCGAAGAAAAAGTGGATTGAATCAGTAAACGAATGTCTGAAGGAGAAAAGTGTGAGTTTGGCAAGGCGAGATAAAGGTGCATAAAAGGAATGAATGGCGGGGTTTTGTGAGGGGGTATGGATGTGGCTAACCTGGGCCAAGGGATGAACCTAACATTGATGATATGCTATAGGAGGGTCCTTTGCGTCGCGTGAAGCTCTAAGGGTGGATTTTCTGATTGCTGCGACGAGTTCTCATAAATAGGTATAAGGAGGGGGCGGTAAGGCTGGCCTTCTTTTCGACTGTGTATGTTCTTCTTCTACTACTTTCCTTTTCCAATGCATGTCACGCACCATACCTCGAGTCTTGGAAAAGAGGAAGAT
>JABUQX010109584.1:30000-32073 GCA_015478945.1 Trachelipus rathkii
TTTCTTTTTTTTCTCATTCTTCGCTGGGGGTAAGTAAGCCATATTATTCATTAGAACCATTACTTACTCTCCACCAATATATATTATATATATATATATATATATTATATATATATATATATACTAATATAGTATATATATAATATATATATATATATATATATATAATATAATTATATATATATATTATATATATAATATATATATTTATAAATATAAATTTATATATATATATATAAATTCGTTAAATCATTTTTTTCTCCTTTTCAGTAAATAGATATAGATATAAAGTCTAGAGACAAAATTATTAGTATATAGCAAATGTTAATTGATAATTCTTTTAAAAAGTAATATAAAATTTTATTTAAAATAAATAAATAAAAATTTAAACAATATTTAGAGGAATATTAACAAATAAAAAGAAGACATAAATTCAAGAAAAAGGAAAAAAAAGGAAATTAAAAGAATAAAGAAAAAAGGAAAAAATAGGATATAAAAGCTCAGAGAAATGAAACAAAACAACAGAAAAACTACCATCTTCAAAATATTCAAGGTAATAAATCTACTTTAATCATTTTATCAATTAACAAATTTTATATACTAAACAAACAAAATGGAAAAAGAAGAAGAAACTGCAAGGGAAATTTTATCAGTAACAATGGATAAGCTAACTAACATGATAAAGGAACTAATGGATATTAAAGAAAAAAGAGAAACAAATGAAGAAAGAAAAATGAATTTAATAATACCTAAATTTAGTGGAAAAAAAGAAGAATCTTTTGAGGAATACTTATTTAAGTTAAAAGTATGGAGAGAAGTGTCTCAAGAAAAAGAAAAAACTAAAATAGCACAAATAATAGGTTTAGCAGGTGAACCACTAGAAGTAATTATGTCTTTAAAAGAAGAAGAAATATGGACAGAAAATGGAGTAGAAATAATTATAAATACATTAAAAGAAAGATATAGTAGAAACAAAGAACAAGAAAGTTATCTTAAAGTACAAACATTGTTGAATATGCAACAAAGGAAAGGAGAAACTTTCAGAGAATATGTATCAAGGTATGATAAAGCAAAAAGAGATTGTGAAAAACTAGATGATATTAAAATAAGTGAAAAGGTACATTCATAAACTATTGATTAGTAATTGCTAATATGAAGACATGGAAAAAGAAGCTATTATAATAAGTTGAGGAATTAAGAACAAAATATATTTCTAAACAACTAAAAGAATCAAATTGTAAAATATGATTTAAATAGTTTTTGCTGAAAGAAGTCCTTGGGGAAAAAAAAGGAGGCAATAAAAATGAAATTGGTATTAATATAATATTCTGTACAATATTGTAAATACAATAATCATACATGATAGAAAATGTTATTGAGAGAAAGAACATTTATTTCCACAATGTGGTATTTGTAAACGTACTAATCATAAAACAGAAGATTGCTATTGGAATGAAGAATATCAATAATGTGTACGTCACAATGTTAAAAGAAGGACACATAATGAAAAAATTTGTAAAGAAAATGAACCAATAGAAATGAAAATATAAATCTAATATTTTTCATCAGAAAGAAATATGAAAAACTATATTTAGAAAAAATTAACTCCATTATTAATACAGAAAAAGAAGAAAGAAGAAATGAATTAGAGGGATATTTAGAAGAAAGAAAAATAAATAGAACATTTTTCAATAATAATGAAGAATATACTGACTCTAAAGAAATTAAATATCAAGAAGATGTAATGGCCAATATAGATACAGGAAGTATAGAGACAGTAATTGGAGAATTAGGATTAACAAAATTGATTAGTGGATTAACTGATGAGGAATTACAATATATAAATGACACACAAAAATTAAAAAATGGTTGTTTTTTATTTGGAAAACAGAATATTAAATATTAAAAGAAATATTATTGCCTTGTAAAATCAAAGGAAAGAGTTTTGATTTAAAAATCAATGTAATAGAGGGTGATATCCCTTTATTACTAGGTAAATCAGCAATGAAAAGAATGAAATTAAAAATTAATATTGAAGATGGAACTGTTGATATTTGTGATCTTAATCTACAG
>JABUQX010109585.1:0-7500 GCA_015478945.1 Trachelipus rathkii
TTTATAATTATAATATTTAATCAAAAGTATTATAAGTTTTATTTGACATTTAAAATTGCGATAAGATGGTACGGATACGATGATTATTTATACTGTTAAAATGATAGCTAGGAGTAGTCATAGATTTAAATGACAATAAATTGCAAATAATCACAGTATAAACAACAATCAATTACTGTTATGGTTGAAATAAAAAAAAAATAAATAATAAAAAAAAAAAAAAAAAACTAACCATGGTAATATTTAAATCTGTAAAAAATAAAAAATGTAGTTCATAAGAATGGTTTTAAGTGCTGCCTTTATAGATATGAGATCTAGCCGATAATTTGATTTTTTAATTAATCGATCTATATTCGACAGCATATCTTCGTTTTCGAGTAAATCAGATATAAAATATAAAATAAATTTCTTAACTTCGAAGATGCAAATAAAAAAATAAAAAAATTATAATATAACGCTCCGAAAAAAAGCCAAGTATATACTATGAAGTATTATATAATATAATTAAAATATAAATAATATATAGTATATTAATATTATTATATATAAATATATATATGAATAATATTTTATATATAAGTATATATAAATAGTACTATATATATATTATGACAGATTATATATTATTTATATGTAACGATATATAGTATAATATACTATATATATACTATATATATATATATAATATATATAATAGCGAAATAATATATAGTTATAATAATATTATTATAGTATATTATTATTATTATATATTATGTATATTATATTATTATATATTTATATGAATAATTATATAATAAATTACGTGTATTATAGTATATATATATAGATATATTATAATAATTTGTAATTGACCAGTATAGTATCATAATATTATTGATCTTATATATATATATAAGGTTTAGATTCTTATGATAATAGATTTAAATATATATATGATATTATTTATTATATATATAAATATATAATATATATATGACTATATTAAAATAAATAGTTATAAGATCTTAATATAGGTATATATAGATATATTATGTTGTATAGTTAATAAATAATTATATTACTTATAATATATATATATGTACTTAAGTATATACGAGATATATATATTTATATATATAGGATAATTATATATTATAATTTATTAGTATAGATTATATTATTATAGTAGATAGCGTATCCTCAAATTTTTATGACTTTACATGTATATTCTGGTTATATGTTTATTGTACAATTTGAAGATATTAAATGGGAATATATGTTTGTTCTGGTCAATATTGCAACATGTAAATTAACTTTAATATATTCGACATATATTGGAATTGCACTAGTGGATTGAATGATTTTAAAGACAACTATCTAGGCTCTATCGCTGCGCATCAGATGTAACGAGTAGGATAATCTCAACGTAATGCCTAACATAGTGACGGTGCCAGAAGAGGTGCGCAATCTGTAGATATCTCAAATTCCCATCTCATTGTTCAACTTGATGCTAATTAATTAATGCAAGTTTATGAAATGCTTAACAAACAGGCATAGCAAATATGACGAACATTCATATGCCAAGAAGGTATGAGGATGTCAGCATCTTTGCAAAGAACAGTGCGTATGGCAGAGCATTGCACACACGAATAACCAGGAACAGATAAATAAAAGAACAAATAGACAGTAAAATTTAATAAATCAGAGAGTAGGAAGCATATTATATTTATATATATTAATTATATGTTTTATAAATAATATCACTATAGTATATATATATTAGAATATTATATAACTCACTAGCTATATGTATATAATTTACTATTGGGAAATCAATCTAGTGTTTATGAGTTTAGGTTAACTAGCACAGTAGATACAGGTATAGATTAGATCTAAGGATTGCGGCATGCGTTATTATAGGTTTAAGGGTCTCATTGTTAGTCCAATGACTAGATAGGTTTATTAATAAGACTTGCTATATTATAACCAAAGATTAAGTTATGTGTTTTACTTAAAAATGATATGTATTATTATTAGTATATATATTATATATATATATTATATATATATATATATATATTATTATATTATGCGCGTGGTAGGGGATTCTAATGCAGACGTGCCAGCCTCGACTGTAGGCCCCGCGTATTTGATTTTAATGGTTAGAATGCTCCTATATTGCTCGGATTTTCAGTGCAATAGTTGGGCACCTCCCAACAGTTCTATATGTGGGAAAACACCAGGATAGCGCTGAATATACTATATAATATATATATCTATATACTTTATAATATAAATTAATATTATATAATATTTTATATTATTATATATATAGTATATATTATATTATATAATATATGATAGTATAATATAATGTACCTCCAATAGTAAGGGTGAATATGACTACAAATTGCACCAGAAGTTAACGGGTAAAACCAAAATTTAAGACTTACGAATTGGAGTTTTAGTGCTATGAGCATAGCGGTTAAGTCTGACGGGTATGAACTCTAGGACATAGAGGATTAAGATCTGTGATGGTAAAGACAAAGCCACAAACGAAGTCGGCTCAAGGGAGGAGGGTATTACGATACCAGATGATTCAGAGGAGAAGTGTTCCATTGTCGAAGAGCGATTATATAAAGGGAGTGATACAGAATTGTAGATAGAAAGCAGATTAAGAATGACAGAGAGAGAGAGAGAAGAGAGAGATGAAGAGGAGAGAAGAGAGAGAGGAGAAGGAGAGAGAGAGGAGGGAGAGGAGAAGAGAGTACTGAGGAGATTAGGGAGAGTTAATGAAAGTAGGAGGTGAGGAGATTAGAGAGAGTTAGTGGAGTAGGAGAGGAAATTAGAGAGAGTTATTGCAGTAGGAGATTAAGATGTTAGAGAGTTAAGAAAAGTGTGAAGTAGGGAAGGAGATTAGGGAGATGTTAATGAAGAGGAGAGTGTTAGAGAGAGTTAAGAAAGCTAATGAGAGAATCATGGGAATTAGAGAGAGAGAGAGAGTTCATGAGAGTAGAGAAGAGTTGGAGAGAGTTAAATAGAGTAGGAGAGGATTGAGAGAAGAGTTAATGAGAGATATGAGAGTTTGACAGATCGATAAGTTCTAGAGTTAGACCCAACTTTGGAGGAGTACAGATGTGTGGGACTAAGCCGAAATGTGAATAGTATACTACGAACATGACCCTAAAATGGTCCTATAAAGAGCCAGAAACTGGAGTGGAAAGTTCTGATGATTCTTCCGAAAAAAAAATAGTTCTTTTAGAAGCTATTTAGAGTGGAGAGCAAATACTTCCAAGGACATATCAATAAAGATAGTGCTAATATGTTAAGTGAGCGAAGAAGGTTTGAGTCGTGAAGTTCGAAATTTATAGTTGAGTGGAGAAATTTTAGTCGGGCAGATATATAATAAGAGCCGGTTAGAGGCTTAGGAAAACAAGCCATGTTTTTCTTTTGCCAGAATAGATATGTGGGATAGAGATCAAATAAGAGTAAGCCTACTCATTTTCACAACTAGCGATTAAACTTATTGGATTGCAGTTAGTCTTTTGATCAATAAAGAGTTCTTTTGTTAGGTATAACACACATAAAAGGATTTAACGAAATAGAAAGAGGAAGTAACCGAGAGTCAAGATGAGAAGAAAGAAGGCCACATGTTGAAGCGTCATTTGTGGAAGCTATTAGGTATCAAGATAAGAGCTTGAAAGATTTGAGGATTCTCCAAATTCTTGTTATAGGATGGTTATACACTTTGATTTAGCATGCTGTTAAAGCATAGGATGCAGTGTGGGGAGTTGTGATTCGGAGTTTATCCCTACTATCATAGCGGTGTAATGAGACAGACTCATCAGGATAGGTGAATGGTGAAGATGATAAAAGAGACGGAATAGTTGATAGTTGGGGGTTAGCTAAAGAATACAACTTTTTAGGGTCAAAGGAAGATTTTATCAGAGCAAACTACTTCCTTACTAGTATTTAGGCTGCATAAATAGTTCAATGATAGGAATATTGTATTGAGTGGAGGAGACATGGAGAGTTGGGAAATTGGATGTGGAATAGAGGGTGAAGATTGAATACGAAGAGTTCCGTCAGAAATAATAAAAAGCAAAAGCAAAAGAAAATTAGGGTAGACTTTTGCAAAAATGCAGAAAGAGGGAAAGCATAGAACAGAAAGATCTTACTTTGTAAAAGCGAGGAAAGCGTTTATAATCGGACCTGATAGTGTGATATAATTTTGCACGATTTTTGTGATGAAATATAAGATGCATGGTGTCCTACGATTCTGAAGCATGGTATACTGTGCACGCATCTCGCCTGTGGGCTAGGCACAAGAACAGGGTAGGATTTAGAACAAGTTTTTAGCTTGATTTAATTGTTATGAGGAACAAATATAAATTTAATCTTCATCGCAGAGAAATATCGGAATTGCGCTTTTTGTCAATCGGCGGACCTTCACTGGAGCAATATCTTAACTGCACAATGTAGCTCCAGATGGCCAATTCCGGCAGAATGCAAATGTTTTACTCCGCGGAAAATTGTGTTTTTTGAAGGAAGATTTGAAAAGGGAAGAGGAATACAGAGTATAAATGTGATCGGTGGATTCAATTTTTTAGTGTCACTAGCGACATAATGAGAAAATAGTTAAATAGTCCAGAAAATGAAGATGAAGTGTATAAATATTAGTTAGGTTAGGTTTGTTCAAGCTATATTAGTTAGGAACGTCACGCATCTGCTGAAGGTTATTTGGATAGGAAATTGTAGGCTTAGTCTTATCGTTAGCCGTATTTGTGATAAGGAGACTATTTGTTGTTATCCATGTGTACATCAAGCAGAAGATGGAAATTACTTAGTAAATGAATATGAGAGTAATGTTTCATAATTTTGAAGTTTAATGATACTTCAAAGAAATCAAGGAATGAAGTGATGAAGATAGGAGATATAAAATAGAAGAGTAGGGTAATTAGATGAGAGATTGGCAATTTTTGTGAAAAGATTATGTCTTCCAATTAGGCAAGTCCAATCAATGAGCAGTGACCTCTGGCAGATCCCGCGCCCCCTCCTCGGGTCAAGAGGTCCACAGGGTGGGATGTCGGGGAGTAATATCAGTAAGCAATTTAGAACTGCTAACAAGGAAGACGTTGCAGCGGCGTGCCAAATCGTGGAAGAAGATAGGTGTGTTGTTGTGAAACCGCATCCTCGCTGTTGTAGAACAAGCGTGAGTCTACCACTAGATAAAGGGATAAAGGAAAATATAAAACATTTTATTTTGAAAGATTACTCTCTTCGTAAATATAGGGAAGTCAATCTTGAAGTGCGGATCTTGGCAGATTCCCCAGCCCCCTTAGGGTAGGGTCTAAGATGGGGTTCGAACCATCAGGGAGATTTAATTGTTCTACATATTTACGAATGTGAGCTGTGGTTAACAGTTCTAATTTGTTATTCTGATACGTTACTCCTCGTAATGCACCCAGTGTGACACTTGACGGGGGGGCTGGGATTGCAAGGTCATTGTCAAGATACGCTTGCCACTATGTTTCTGGAAGAGAGTAATTTCAAAGAAAAATGGGTAGATTGTTCCTTTTCTAACTCGTTGGTCTGGTGTACACGCTTGCATAAGCACCGGCGAAGATGCGGGTTTCAAACCATCAAGGGAGTTAATTCGTTCTTACCATTTTACGAACTGTGAGGGTGTTATGATTCTAATTATGTTTCGTAATGATGTTACTGCCGAATCTCACCTGGTGGGGACCTTGCACGAGGGGGGGGGGGGCGGGGGATCTGCCAGTAAGGCACTGGTCATGTTGATGATGCCTTATTTTTCTGGGAAGACAGTAATCTTTCAGAGAAAATTGCCAATCTCTATCTAAATTCACCTACTCTTTCTATTTATCTCCTGATTCTTCTCACTATTCCATATTCTTTGAATATCAAAACTTCAAAATAGAAACATTCTCTCATTTTCTGTTTCTAAAATGTCATTCTTGGTGATTTCAATGTTGATAACAACAAAATGTCTTTCCTTTAATTCACAAGATACGGCTGATAAACTAGCCTACCATTTCTCTATCCAAAATAACCTTCAGCAGATGGTGAAGCCTTCTAACTAATAGTCTTGAAAAAGAACCCAATATTCTTGACTTATTCTTGACTTTTTCTTAACTTTTTCTTAACTTTTAATTATTCTTCATATGATGCAAAACTATTTTAGCTTCTGGGTTTCTCCGATCATCTTTTTATCTCTGTATCCTCTTCCCCTTTTTCAAATCTTCTTCAAAAAAGGCACCATTTTACCGCGAGTAAACATTTTTGGCATTTCGGTGCCGGAAATTGGCCGATCTTCTAGTCTTTGGTTTCCCATGAAATGATTATTGCCTCCGTGTGAAGGGTCCCTCTGAGTGAACAGAACGCATATCCGAGTGATTTTCTCTGTAATGGAAGAGTAAATTCTATATTTCTCTCATACAATTAAATCAAGCTAAAACTTGTTTAAATCTACCTGTTCTTGTCCTATGCTCCACAGGGAGACTGCGTTCACTAATTACCATCGTCTTCAAATTCTAGGACACCATGCATCTTATATTTCATCACAAAATCGTGCAAAATTTATTCCACTTGGTGATAAAAACGCTTTCCTCCCTTGAAAATGTAAGGATCTTTTCTGTTCTTCTTTTTCTCGCTCTTTCTAGCATTTTGCAAAAGTCTACCTTAACTTTTGTTCTTCCTCTTTCCTTCTTCAAGTATCTTCTGACGGAACTCTTCGTTCAATCTTTCCCCTCCTATTCCACTCTCATATATTTCCCAAGCTCTCCCTTCTTCTCCACCTCTCCAAGTCATTAATTCCTATCATTGTAATTCATATGAGCTTAATAGTAAGAAGTAGTATGGTCCTGATAATATCCTTCCTGTGACCCTAAAAGTTGTGTTTCTTAGCTTACACCCAACCTAGTCAAACTATTCCGTCTCTTCTTATCATCTTCACCATTTCCCTACTACTGGATGCGTGTCCTCATTCAGCCTGTATTGAAGTAGGAAAACTCCAACACAACTCTCCAACTATCATCCTATCGCTTTAACCTATGCTAAATTCAAAGTTTTTGAATCTATCCTTAACAAGACATTTGGAGACATCTCAAATCTTCCAATCTTATCTTGATTACCAATATGGCTTCCACAAGTGACGCTCAACTGGTGGCCTTTTTCTTCTCTCTTTGACTCGCGGTTCTTCGCTCTTCGTCATTTCGGTAAATCCTTTGATGTGTTGTTAGACATAACAAAAGATTACTTCTTTCAATATGAAAAACGACTTACTCAACAGCAAATAGTTAATGCTAGGATTGTGGGATTGATGTAGCTGACCTCTTATGATTCTCCAATATCTAGTTGTGGCAAAGAAAACATGGCTGTTTTCGAAGCCTCTAAAACCGAGCTTCTTTATATATATCTGCCCGACAAAATCTGCCACTCAACTATAACATCTTCGAAACCTCACGACTCAAACCTTCTTCTGCTCTTAACATTATT